>JADRCD010204809.1:0-11434 GCA_019843815.1 Montemys delectorum | reverse complement strand
GCTCTATTATCGTCAGTCTCGTAATGGTACTCGATCCTTCCTCCTCCAGGTGACAGAGCTGAATGAACCACTGTCCAATGAGGAACGGAACCTCCTGTCGGTGGCCTACAAGAACGTGGTTGGGGCTCGCCGCTCCTCCTGGAGAGTCATCAGCAGCATCGAGCAGAAGACATCTGCAGATGGCAACGAGAAGAAGATAGAGATGGTCCGAGCCTACCGGGAGAAGATCGAGAAGGAGCTGGAGGCCGTGTGCCAGGACGTGCTGAGCCTGCTGGACAACTACCTGATCAAGAACTGCAGCGAGACCCAGTACGAGAGCAAGGTGTTCTACCTGAAGATGAAAGGGGACTATTACCGTTACCTGGCAGAGGTGGCCACCGGGGAGAAAAGGGCGACTGTGGTGGAGTCGTCTGAGAAGGCCTACAGTGAAGCCCATGAGATCAGCAAGGAGCACATGCAGCCCACCCACCCCATCCGGCTGGGCCTGGCGCTCAACTACTCCGTTTTCTACTATGAGATCCAGAACGCCCCGGAGCAAGCTTGCCACCTGGCCAAGACCGCCTTCGATGATGCCATCGCCGAGCTCGACACTCTGAACGAGGACTCCTACAAGGACTCCACTCTGATCATGCAGCTGCTCCGAGACAACCTAACGCTCTGGACGAGTGACCAGCAAGACGACGACGGCGGCGAGGGCAACAACTAAGGCCCCAGGAGGACTGGCAGCGCCCGCTGATGCTACTACTGCAGTCTTTATTTTTTCCCATGAGTTGGGGGTCGGGTGGGGGAGGGAAAGGGAGGGCTGACCTTCCCAGGGAGAAACCCACGACTGTCCTGTCTTTGATTGCCTCTTTGACATTTTTGCCAAAATACCACTAGTGGAAAGTCAGGCTAGCTATGCTGGTATCGGAGTAGCAGCCTCACACAGGCATCCAGACTGTTGTGCAGGCTTGTGCAAGTGGAGCTGTCTGCCCTTAGTTTAACTTATTGCTAGACGGTAGGGTTCTAAGAAGAAAAACCGGAGATGGATGGCCCTCATTCAGTGCGTTCTGTGGTTCCAGTAAGGACTCTTCTGTCCACACGCTCTCGTCTTCAGTTCATAGCTGTTTCTCTCTGTAGCTGTGCGCTCGCTCTCTCTCTCTCTCTCTCTCTCTCTCTCTGTCTTTCTCTCTCCTCTCTCTCTCTCTCTCTCTCTCTCTCTCTCTCTCTCTCTCTCTCTCCCCCCCCTAGGGTGTAAAATTATAGTTTAAATTACCTAACCGGACAGGCTTAGAGTGGAAGGCACAACCTTTATAGATGAGTCAGACATGGCCCTGTATTTGGAAGTCCCTGACGGGTTGACAGTATTAACACTAAATTCTAGTTTACAGTATTTCTACATGACAGCCATACATGACACCAAGCCATGGGTTCTGAGTTTTCCCTTGTCAGTTCGGTTTTACATCTGTGTCCTGGTTGGTCTGGCTGATCATCAGCTCTTAACGTGGGGAGAGTCAGAGCTTCTCGTTAGGTTTTGGTTGATGGGTGCTTGGCAGAGGCTGTGGGGAATACTTTCTTTTCGGTTCTTCTTTACTCTTTAAGGCAAGCCCATCACAAAAATAGAAACCTTTAAGTATCACACGCACACACAGAGAAAATGGAGAAAATTCAGGTCTGTATGTCATTTATCAGAGGTGCCTGCTCTCAGCAGCCAGGGCTCTGTCTCAGTGTAACTGCCTGTTGAATGTTCCTCGGCACCTTGTGCTAGCAGCATGCTGTGTCCTGAGGCATCGGACTGGAGTGTAGAGGGTGGGAGGTTATCAGCAAGATGTGGAGCATCCCGTGCCAGCAGCTGAGCCAACAGGAAACCCACTAGGAAGAGGCAGTTCACTGGAGGAAGCCTGGTCCCTAAGCCAGTTAGTTGTCCCTCCAGCACCCTGCACTCCTTTCCCAAGTGCTTAGTGGAGGGTAGCCAGGGTTCGACGGGAGCCTGAGCTTTCCTGGCCTGCAGTTTTGAATGAAATCATAGTTGTTGAGATTGGCTTCTCTCATGAGGTCGCTGCACATGTGACATTGAAGGAAGCCATGCTGCTATGTCCTACATGGTCCGTCTCAGCCCTAGGTCCCTCATTCTCACTGTGGATAAACCTTTCCATAAACATGCCCTATTGCATGCAGAGTGTGCAGTTTATGTCTTCTGGAGAACCTGTGGTCTCATGGGTTCCCAAGGCGGGCAGCGCCCAAAACTTGCTTTCCTTGTCTTCAAAGGCCCAGCAGCTACTTTGTCTCTTACTGAAGCCAAGCTCCCACTTAAGCTGAGTAACTTAACAGGATGCTGGTGACGTGGCTGGAAAGAATGATGCCCCTCTGCACAGCCCTCCTAGCATGCCCTTCCTCAGAGGCCCCTCCTCATGCTAGTGGGCAAGGACCCACTAACCGAGACCCACGGAAGACCGCAGGGAGGAAGCCAGGCCACCAGAGCCATGGACAGAGGGGTTGGTGGGGCTTTGCCCGGTGGTTTGTCTCCATGTCCGCAGTGAGCATGTCCGTGTCCCGCTTGTACTGTTTGGAAATGACCTACTGGAATTGCAAAACCTAGTTTCTCTTTACATTTCAGCCTTGACCTTTGCTGTGTTCTAGAAAAATCATGTGAGGGTAGAACTGAAGAGGGAGAGCGGGAGACCTGACGCGAGCTGGATGGTCCTTCTCCTCCCTTTACTGTTGAGAAGCGCGCCTGCCTCTGACGCTGTCTCCAGAGCCGCCCGCGGCTGCTCCTCCATCCTATTGATACAGTATTGTGCATGCTGGTGTTGTATTTCTATACGGTAGCTTGACATTATTAACTTACACTGTAGGTGTTATGTATTCCTATGACAAAAACTTAAGACTTCAATTTTTTTTAAAACTTTTTTTTTTTTTTTAATTTAATTTTTTCCTTTCGGGGTAAAGTTTGCTTTACCAAATAGTGATTGTAACAAATTGATCTGTTTTGGATGTTGCTATAGTGACATGCAGTTCTATATTTTGTTTTTCAGGGGGGGAGGGGACAAAAGAAACACCAGTGTTAGCTTACTCTTAATGTCTGGTGTTTTGTCATGGTGAAATTATAACTATTACAGTGTAGGAGAACGCCACGGACGTTCTCTGAACGCGCCTCTGTGCTTTCTCGTCATGTTATGCAGTGAAACTATTTTTAAGGTCTAATCAAGTGATTTTCCCCCCAACTCCGTGTTTCGCTAAGGAATTATTTCACACACGGACCATTCTTAGCAGTTTCCTCAGTGATGGAATATTCATGAATGTGAGTCATTATGTAGCCGTCGTACATTGAGCAAAATAAACTTACAGATCTGATGTCGGCGGTACCTAGCTTCATTTAATAGAGTTTAACTGCTTTGTTTTTGACAATTTGATTGGAAGTGGGTGTCATCCACCTCCACTCAGGAATGAGGCTGGGTGGTGGTGTGGGGGCTCAGCAATACATAAGATCAAAGGCGGGGGTGTAGCTGAGAGGCCCGGCTCTCGTCTAGCAGGTGGAAGGGTTATTAGGGTTGACCTCCCAGCACGGTATGTGGGGGTGAAGATAGAGCAAGTTGGTTTGGTGGTTTTACACTTGTGATCCCCTGCCTCAGGACTCTGAGGCAGGATGATCACAAGTTCACATCCAGCTTACATTTGGTATACAGTGAAACAGCTGACTCCAGACTTGGGTCCTCTGGACTCAGGTGCTTCACACGGCACGTCACCTTTTGCTGGTTCCACTGATGTTTTATTGAGGAGGGATGGATGGGACTGAAGAGTGGCGCCGAGGCAGCAGGAGCTAGGTAGGCACACTGTTACCCAGGCAGAGTACCGAAAGATGAGCTTGCCACCTGAGAGCTGGAGTTACAGGCCTGCACCTCCGAGTTCAAGGCCTACAAGAGCAAGTTCTAGGACAGCCAGGGTTGCACAGAGAAACCCTGTCTGGTGGGAGTCGGGGGAGAATGTACTAATAACCAAGAGGCACATAGCAGCACCCAGGATGCTAAAGTAAGGTCATGAGTTCAAAGCCAGGCTTGGGGAGAGCCTGGTTTTAAAAATGAAAAGTAAAAGCAATACAGAAAGAGTGGTGGGCAGGAGTTGGGAGTGGTGCTAGTAGAGTTTCCTACCACGTACTTGGGACCCTCCCTATCTGAGTTTAGCTCCATCCAAGAGCTCTGGAGGTGGGAGCTTGGTAGGCTCTTTCTGCGCAGGATATACCTCCTGTCACTGCTCTTTCCCCACTCTATTTATGCGTGATTACCACATGCATTGGCCTTGACACTGGTCAGCTGAGCCTGCATGTTGACTCACAGGGTGATCTGGTGGCCAAGAATCAGTCTGGGCCTCAGAGCAAGCTTGGGGAAATGGTCTCTCTCTGAAAACTAACCCCGGTAACAGCGGTCTCTATTTCTGGGAGTTGACGTTCAGTAACCAGATTAATCGGAATGCTGAGGTGTGATAGATAGCTTGCCTGGTGGGCCTGCCTCTTTTCATTTTTCCAGCTCTGCTGTGGCAGCCTACAGTTAAATCTGAAGAGCCACAAATTTGGCCTCCTGTGGTAGGCTGAGTGTCTGTGGGCAGCGCAAGAGGAACTGGTTCACATCAAACAAGCAAAAGACAAAGGTGGGGGGCTGGTGAGATGGCTTAGTGGGTAAGAGCATTGACTGCTCTTCCAAAGGTTATAAGTTCAAATCCCTGCAACCACCCGTAATGAGATCTGATACCCTCTTCTGTTTACTCATTTATAATAAATAATTTAATAAATAAAATAAATAAATAAACAAATAAAAAAGGCAAAGGGGGCTTGGGGGGAAAGTCAGCTAGGGCTAGGACGGTGGTTCTAAACTTTCCTTAGGCTATGAGCCTTTCTTCATGTGACTGACCTAAACAGTATTTTCATTGGTATGGCATAATGGATATTGCCATGGTTATGCAACCTGAAGGGGTCCCGACCACAGATCGAGAACCACTGGGGCTAGAGAGGCCCTGACTTGCCAACCAAACCAAACAGCTGGGTGTGGGAGTACGCTGACTTTAATCACGAGCAAAGACAGGCAGATTTCTGATTTTGTATGTGAGACAGATGGGGGTGTTCTGTAGCTGGCCTCAAGCTCTTAAATTCTCTTAAATTCTCCTGCCTCCACCTCCCAGTTCCTGAGATTACAGGTGGTCACTGCACCCAGTCCAGAAGCTGAAGGTTTTGCTTGTCCTCAGCCTTTCTTTGCCTTGGTCTTGAGCAGCAGAGCCCATGACCTGCATTGTCAAGGCCCAAACTACAGCTCCGGAGATCGCCAGCACCCAGCAGAAGCACCAGGTTCCTTCCCTCAGACCTTTAGATGGGATGGGTTGATTTCTTCTCTCTGCTTCCTTCTCCCCGGGCTCCTTTCAACTGGTGAGGTAGGTCTACTGGTCTGTAGCCGACAAAGTTGGAAACTGTACTTCTGTACTCACAAGTCGTCTCTGAGCAGGCAAGCCTGAGACCTGAGATCTGACCACTTCCGTTCTTTCCCACCACGATGGATGTGTGACTGAATCCCCTCTTAAGACATTTCACGACCCATCTTTAGTCTCACATAGAGCTGGATTTGCACAAGGGGATCTCAATGGTTGTTGAGTTTTCTTAAGTGTGGGTTCATTTGCTGTGTCTCAGGACAGGATCCAGTGCTTGACACCCTCTTAAGAGCCACTCTATTAGCCGGGCAGTGGTGGCTCACGCTTTTAATCCCAGCACTTGGGAGGCAGAGGCAGGCGGATTTCTAGAGTTCTAAGCCAGCCTGGTCTACAGAGTGAGTTCCAGGACATCCAGGGCTGCACAGAGAAACCCTGTCTTGGAAAATCAAAAACCAAAAAAACCAAAACCACTCTACTGTTGAGCTTCATGCCCCCTCAGCAGCCAGTCACTAGAGAATGTTTGCCAAGTGGTGTATGGCTGAGTAGCCCGCCATTTGCGGGGGGGGGGCATCCCCCCCCACACCAAATGCCCCAGCCTTAGTTGTTAGTTCTTTAGTTAGTTAACTTTAGTTAGTCAGAACTTCGGATTGCACGGGAGCACTAGTGCTTTCCGAAGGTACTTTGCCCATATTGGCTAGAAGGGGTTTTTCTAGCCAGCCAGGTGGTGCTGGCAAAGATTGCCTTTAATCCCAGCACTCTTAAATTTGAGACCAGCCTGGTCTACAGGGTGAGTTCCAGAACAGCCAGGGCTACACACAGAGACCCTGCCTCAAAAAGGGTGTGTGTGTGTGTGTGTGTGTGTGTGTGTGTGTGTGTGTAAGGGGCGTTCCCTGGAGTTAAAAACTCTTCTTGCGAAACACTGCTGAGAATACTGCTGTCCCTCCACAGTGCTGACTGCTCAATGTGTGTGGAGTAAGGGGCGGGGGTTGGAGGGGGCAGCGGAAGAGTGGCAACCTGGCCCTTCGATCAGCAAATTAGAGTCGAGATAGATAGAGTAACTAACAGCTGAGCCCATATGAAGGACCCAGCCGGTTCTGACCGAGCATTGTAAGTCAGTCTTTGAATATTAATCATTCTAACTAAATGTCCAGATCCCCACCATGACATTGTAGGGGCAGAAGCTAGAGACCCCATGTCATTGGTGTATGTGGTGTATTAACTTTTTAAAAAATTGTCTTACTTTGTAGACCATGCTAGTCGGGAACTCAGGATTCCTTTGTCTCCCGAGTGCTAGGAATAAAGAAAGGCACTGGACAGAGGCTAAGCCTAGTGGTCATGTAGCTCAGTTGGTGAAGTGTTCGCTTATCATACACGAAATCGGGCCAGGTGTGGTAGTGCATGCCTTCAGTTCTAGCATTTGGGAGGCAGAAGCAGGTGGATCTGTGAGTTCAAGGCCAGCCCGGTCTGTAGCGCCAGTTCTAGAACAGCCAGGGCTACACAGAGAAACCCTGTCTCGAAAAAAGAAAACAAAACAAAACCTCACACACGTGAATTCCATCAAGACCACCAGGTGTGCACGTGCTGGGGCACACC
Source organism: Montemys delectorum (assembly GCA_019843815.1). Lineage (NCBI taxonomy): Eukaryota > Metazoa > Chordata > Mammalia > Rodentia > Muridae > Montemys > Montemys delectorum. The sequence continues at coordinate 4,450 of JADRCD010204809.1, read as the reverse complement.
TGATATTCCTAGCACTCAGGGTGGAGGATCAGTGCTACGTTGAGGGCTGGAGCTGTGGCTCCGTTGTGAAGAGTTGCCCTCACGTGCTTTCCCCGGGACCCAGCACCCACTTGGCAAGCCAGGCGACCTGTGCTCCAAGGACCATCAACTGGTGCTTGCTGGCTTCCAGCCTACCCGAAGAAATTCAAAACTCGGGGCTCAGCAGAAGACCCTGGCTCAGGAATAGGTGGAAAACGATAGAGGGAATCCCAACCCCCTCTTCAGGCCGCTGCAGATGCCTGTGCTCACACACCCACAGAAAATCTGAGTCGCAAGGTAATGTTCAAGACTGGCTTGGATTGCATGAAACCGGTCTCAGAAAGGAAAGAAAAGCTAAAGGTGGGGGAGGATGCTGGGAAGATAAGGTACAAAAAAGAAGTAACATTTCTGGGGTTCAAGGCCAGCTTCTGTAAATTTGATAAGTAGCCTGGACTGCATAAGACTGGGTCTCAGCCGGGCGTGGTGGTGCACGCCTTTAATCCCAGCACTTGGGGGGCAGAGGTAGGCGGGTTTCTGAGTTCGAGGCCAACCTGGTCTACAGAGTGAGTTCCCGGACAGCCAGGGCTACACAGAGAAACCCTGTCTCGAAAAAAAAGAAGAAGAAAAGAAAAAAGACTGGGTCTCTAATAAAAACTTTTGCCAGGCCCTGGGAGTATAGAACTCCAACGATTGAGGTAGGAGCAATGTTGAGTTCGAAGCCAGAGTCCTACAGTTAGACCTTGTCTCAGAAAAAGAAAAGAAAAAAGGAAAAAAAAAAAAAAGGCCAAGGAAGGTATAGCGTTAACTGTCCCGACCCTGAACTATTACCTGATTGCAAAACGCAATGAGGCTGAGTACAAGATCCTGGAGTCTTCCTGGCCCAGTCTGGGATCCGTTCCCCTCAAACCCTCAGGGACTCCAGCACCGACGTCCTCTGCCTCCCCCTGGTGGGCCCTGCCGGTTCTGCCTCTGTCCCGGTTAGTGCGGGGATCTGTTTCCAGCCTTGAGCCCAGACCCTGATGGCAGTAGCGACTTCAAGGCCAGCCCATCTGAGATCCCCATTCCCGGGTTTCTGCGGGTTCCCCTCCCCAAACACCTGGACTAGAGACGAAGAATTATGCTGCCTGCGCGCACCCACAGCAGAGCCGGGCATCCAACAGTGACCACTCCCCTACCTCTGGCCATTGCGGACAGCCCGGGTATCCCGCTGTGAACTAGGCGGGGCCGCGGCTCCGCCCAGCCCGGCGAGGAGATTGCGTTCTAGCCTGCGCGGGGCAAGAGCCAATCACAAGCTAGCATCTTGCCTCTGTGCCAATGGCCGGCCTGTTGCTGGGTCTCGCCTGCCTGCTTCGGAATTCGCCTGCTGAGCCCGCCGCAGTGCTAATGCGGAGCTTATCCTGGCTTCTCTCTGCTTTTGTCTTCGCCTTTGTAGTCCTTATCGAATAATCTGCTTTGGCTTTTTCTTAGGGCGTAAAAGACCTCCACGGGAGTTGTCCTCGGAACGAGGTGACCTTAGGGGGTGGTGCATCAGGCTCCAGGTGGTTCTCGCCCTCAGGGTTGCCATAGAAACAGTGACCCACTCTGTCCTCTAAACTTGCTGCAGTTGCTCATCTCCAGATTACCTTCCAGGACCGATCCCAAGATATCTATCTAGATTGTTCCTGTGTCCATAATTGGGGACCCGGGGCTCAGCATCTTTGTGCCCCGGTCCACATACTCTGGGACAGCCCAAAGGTGGATGACCAATATGTCAAGTTTCATCCCCTCACACACTGGTCCTTTGGTAGTGCGCTATGATAGGCATAGGCTACACAGTTGGAGTCCTGAGGACCTAGAAGCCAGTCCCTTCTCTCTGTAGTATTCAAGGCCTCCAGCCTCCCTGGCCAGCCCTGGAGAGAGATTTATGGTTTCAAATGAATGGTGGCCAGTTAGGGATCAGCTTGCAACAAGGTCGGAAGAAGAAGAGTGTAGGCCCCTCCTTCGTCATTTTTTTCTAACCTAGAATTAAGGAGATGAGGCTAGGCGTGGGGGTGCACGCCATTTATCCCAGCACTCATAAGGCAGTGGCAGGCCTGTGTCAGTGAGTTCAAGGCCAGCCTGATCTACATAGTAAATTCCAGAACAGCTAAATAGACAGACCCTGTAATAATAATGATGATGATGATGATGATGATTACACTTATTGTGTGTGTGTGTGTGTGTATATGTTTACATATGTGTGAGGGAATTCTCTCCTTCCACCATGTGAGTCTCAGATATCAAACTCGGATCTCTCCTCAGACTCTGCTCCTTTGCTCACGAAGCCATCTCATTGGCTCAAAGATCAGTTTTATTCTGTCATTCAGCCATGCTCCCCCACCCCCCATCTTCTGTCAGGGAAGAAAAATCAGGGTTTGAGTTCACATCTCACTGTGTCCTAAGTATGCAGGGCATACTGTTTAGCCAGTCTACCTCATAAAGACAGTTAGGTGTTGGTGGCACAGGCCTTAAATCGAAGCACTCAGGAGACAGACAGGCGGACAGGCCAACCTGCTTTACAGAGTGAATTCCAAGACAGCCAGTGCTACACGGAGAAGTCCTGTCTCAAAAAACCAAACCAACCAACCAACCAACCACACACACACACACACACAGAGGGGGGGGGGGAGAGAGAGGGAGAGAGAGGGAGAGAGAGAGAGCTAGCAAGCTATACCTCATAGCTCAGGTTTGTAATCCGAGACACAGGGGTGGGATTGGTATATGGGGGTGCTTAGAGAGGAGGATGGCAAGTTTAAGTCAATGAGGTCCTGTCCCCAAATAAACTGGGTAGGGAAATGGGAGATTAAATTACCGCAATACTAAGTAGACTTCTTGCCTAGAATCCCTCAGGGAGGGGCTGGGGGCGTGGCTCAGTGGTAGAGCCCCTGCCTAGAATCCCCAGGGAGGGGCTAGGGGCATGGCTCAGTGGTAGAGCCCCTGCCTAGAATCCCCCAATGAGGGCTAGAGGCATGGCTCAGTGGTAGAGCCCCTGCCTAGAATCCCCCAATGAGGGGCTAGAGGCATGCCTCAGTGGTAGAACCCCTGCCTAGAATCCCCCAATGAGGGGCTAGAGGCGTGCCTCAGTGGTAGAACCCCTGCCTAGAATCCCCCAATGAGGGGCTAGAGGCATGCCTCAGTGGTAGAACCCCTGCCTAGAATTCCCCAGTGAGGGGCTGGGGGCGTGGCTCAGTGGTAGAGCCCCTGCCTAGAATCCCCCAGGGAGGGGGCTGGGGGCGTGGCTCAGTGGTAGAGCCCCTGACTAGAATCCTCCAATGAGGGGCTGGGGGCGTGGCTCAGTGGTAGAGCCCCTGCCTAGAATCCCCCAGGAGGGGCTGGGGTGCAGTTAAGTGGTAGCATGTGTATCTAGAATGACTTTGGGTTCTATTTCCAATGCAACTCAATAGGATTTTGGGTTCTATCTCCAATGCCGTAGAACCAAACAACTGCTTGATACTTACTGGCCTCCTGCTGTTTACTCCAGGGAATTGGCTCAGTTGCAGCACTCACACAGGGCTCAAAGCCCTGGGTTCAATTGCCAGCACCACAAAAATGATAAAGGAAGCTGAGTGGGGCAGCATATGGTCATGTACATTTCTAATCCCAGCATTTGGGAGGCTCAGGCAGGAGGACCAGGAATTCAAGGTCAGCCTAACTCAGAAAGGGGCACCTCAGTTGGTAGAGGGCTTGCCTAGTAATCAGAAAGACTTTGGTCCTATCCCTATCAGCACAGAAATCTAGTGTGACAGGTGTCTGTAATATTGGAGGCAGGAAGATCAGGAATACAAGATCATTCTCAGATACACAGCAAGTTCAAGACTATGCTGCATGAGACCCTGTTTTAAAAAGGGGGGCGGTAGCTTGGTGTGGTGGCACATGCCATTCGCTAATCCCAGCACTTGGGGGGCAGAAGAGGTGGATCTCCGAGTTTGAGGCTAGCCTGATCTACAGAATGAGTTCCAGGATAGGGAGGGCTATAGAGAGAGACCCTGTCTCAAACAAACAAACAAGCAAACAGGGAGGGGCTGGCAGAAGCTGTATGGTTCAGAGGTTAAGAGCTTGTGTTACTCTAGTAAAGCTCAATTCCCAGTACCTACGACTTGTAACTTCAGCGCCACCTTCTGGCCATTGCAGACACCTGCACTCATGTACATATACCCGACACACATAGATGTAATTTAAAATGGTTTTTTGTTGTTTTGTTTTTTTTCGAGACAGGGTTTCTCTGTATAGCCCTGGCTGTCCTGGAACTCACTCTGTAGCCCAGGCTGGCTTCGAACTCAGAAATCTGTCTGCCTCTGCCTCCCAAGTGCTAGGATTAAAGGCGTGCGCCACCACCACCCGGCTTGTTTTTTTCTTTTTTAAAGGGAGATGGGCAGTGGCTGTGCATGCCTTTAATTCTAGGACGTGGGAATCA
>JADRCD010204808.1:0-14262 GCA_019843815.1 Montemys delectorum | reverse complement strand
ATAGATAGATAGATAGATAGATAGATAGATAGATAGATAGATAGATAGATACCTGGAAGAGGCAGAAAATCCAGTAGCTGCTTAGTTCAAGATGCTCAATGCTTCATTAGTTCTGATCTAGTGATGTAAGTTCGCTGAAGATTTGGAAACATTGAGTCAGCCTTAGATAACAAAAGCTGGCATCAGCAGAAGCAAGAAGAGGTAAAGGCAGGCAACTATTCCTTGTTTTTTCTTAGATCTCTTCATATCTAGGCCATTCCTTGGAAAGCTGCTATTGTTCAGAAATTTGCCACCAGGGTAATTTTAAGATGGCAAATAAAGCTGATCATCACACCTCTCTAACATCTGTCTTTTCTTCTGTAGACACTGCTTTGTTTAACAAGTGGGTTGTCTAATAATGTTTGTTTCTTGGCTAATGGATTAACTAACATACAGTATCTTGAGGTTACTAAAGCTAAAACAAAGGGGTCATGACTCTTCTTACTTTCTGAAAATTAAGGTCGTATACTAAGATTTTGAGTGCTACCTTTGTGTAATAATTATGTTAAAATAGGGACAGGAGAAATGGCTTAGCAGTCAAAAGTGCTTGCTCTTCCAATGGATTCAGGTTTTATGCTAAAGCAGTTCACATCCGTCTTTAATTCCAGCTCCAAGGTATTTGATGATCTCTTCTGGTCTTGAAGGAACCTGTACATCTACACACATGCACACGCACACACACATGTACACACATACCCCTCCTGCCCACAGAGTCCTTCCAAAAGAGGACTATTTTGCTATATTGAGGTGAACAGACCTGAGCTTCAAAGGTTAACAAATACAGCCTGCTAATGGACTAAACAACTACAACCAAGCTCTCAGAAGGTTGATCTTAGGAAGCCAGTAACAGAGGTTATTCCTCAGAAACTAATCACTTCAGGATACCAGGTCTGAAAGTGCAGGAAGGAAGTTCAGTCCAAGCTAGGTAATAAAGCAAAGCTCTCTAAAGATGCAGTGCATACAGGTGGGAAGGAAGAAAGAACTGAGACTTAGATCAGTGCTCTGTCCATATCGCTCATCTCTATGTAACAAGAATAGAATAGCCTGACTTCCAGTTGTCAAAATCTGCCTGCCAGTGCCTAATTACTTCCTGTAACTCTCAGGGCCTCCTAGAAATAGAAGATAAGGACCAGAGTTCAATCTTTCTACATAGAGGTCTTTAAAGTGATGTCTAAGAAAAGATGGCACAAGTTCATTTGTCCCGTAGCACAATTCTAAAACACATGATCCATGCTGGCTTCTATAACTTCCTGGCAAAATTAAACATGAGTTCTCCAGGGTCACTTATCAAAGAAATTCTTTACCCTCCAGTCTTGCATGAAAGCCTGTTTTGTAGAAGGGTGGCCACGTGGAGCATGGTGAGGAAGAGGTCAAGATCCATCCTGTGGATTCAGAGTTTCCAAGAAATACAGTAAACAATAATTAGGATGGGCAGAGCAAGTCAGTCATGGGTAATGCAAGTAAGACACTTCCAGCAGTCCTTCATTCTTTACTGGGAAGGAGGCATGAATACTTACTCCATTAACTGTAAGACTGAGCATACAAGATTTGATAGTGTTTGACTATTGACTATTGAATATTCAATACATGTAGTGAAAATGATCATGACGTCTATACTTCTGTCGGGAATGTATAAAGGAAAACGATCAGATTAGCTGTTAGACAAGCTCTAACCTTATACCAATGGTACAGAGAGTAAAATATTAATAGACAATTATAGTCATGAATCTGGCAATGGTATTAGGGTCCCAGCCAAGCTACACATCATCAGCAGAGAGCAGCTAAGTCATAAAACAGATGTAGAAGCTTGAGTGACAGAATAGGGGGACTCTCTAGTTTTCACGGATCAAGCATCAGCCTGATGCCAAGGCAGCTGCTTAGAGAGGCAGAGGGACCAGAGGTCTGTAGACTTGGTAGGTTATGAGTGGCCAAACTCCATCCTGAAGAGATGCCCACAGTAAACTAAAATGGAGAGAGTATCACAGGGGATAGTTTTCATTTCTCTTTTCTCGACAGGCTAATTTATGTTCTCTTGTAAAAAAAATATTTTGAATTCTTCTTTACCTTCCTGGCAAGACTTTATTAGTAAATATTTTTGTTGGTTTTATTTTGTGGGAACAAAGTTATATATGTCTTATCTTCTTACATGTACCAAAATTTTCTTTATGAGATGAATCAAGAATTATCACCCTTGATAATATTTTATAATTTATGAATTTCCTCTAAAAATTCTAAATACATACTTTGTTCTAATCATCTGACTTATAGATTTTCTTTTGCATTAGGTTATGAATTATCTAGTACCTCCAGATATGTCAAGCCTCCAATTGAGCAGGAATCTGTTGCCTAAGCTAATCAGTCCTGATTGATGTTCTTCATCGGTGGAGAAGGATTTTTTCTTAGTTAGAATTTTTATTGCTGTGATAAAATACCATGACCAAAAACAATTGAAGAAGAAAGGGTTTAATTCAGCTTACAAGTTCTCATCATAACCCACTATCAAAAGGAGTCAGAATAGAAACTCGAGGCAGGAACATGGGAGCAGGAGTGATAGAGGAACCTTGTTTACTGGCTTTCTCTCCTTGACTTCTTACCCTGCTTTTTTATATAACCCAGAACCACCTGTCCATTGGTGGAAGCACCCACAGTGGGCTGGATCATCCCACATTAGTCATTAATCAAAAAAAATCCCACAGGCTTGCCTATAGGCCAATCTTATGGAGTCATTTTCTCAATTAAGATTCCCTCTTCCCAGCTGTATCTAGTTATATGCCAAGTTCATAAAAAACAAACATGTGACTCCATGTGAGCACATTGCTTTTCTATTATAAATTATTTTGTTTCCCAAGATGATTCTATTTGGTTACCTTGCTTATGTGGAATTAGAACTTTTCATAGATACTATAGACAATACAAAATGTGTATAGAAGTTGGTACTCCCAAACTTCCAGAAAACAGAAACTGGGACTGAAGCTTTTCAGAATGGGTTAGTGCACGCTGTAGAGGTGTAAGAGAAGTAGGGTGCAAAAGGCAGCGACAGCTTGAGACCCAGCTGTGGATGAGCCTCTAGATCATGCAGTGTGAAAGAATTTCAAAGAGCAGGACAATCGGTTGATGTCCCCTGGAGATCTTTTATCATTTTTTCCATCCCATTGGCTCTCAGATCCAATGAATACTCCTTTCTGAACTTAGAACTCAGGGTCTCCATCTGCCTTCCAGGGTGAATGTTTAAACTGGAGTTGTGTCTGTTGAAAACTCACGCTGACGAGCATTAATTTATTTCTTTAAGTCCAACTGAAAGAGAAGTTCTCTAGTACCTCAAAGATATTAAATCCCTGGATATATTTCAGTGTGACTTTGACAGATGTTTGACAGGTCAGTGCCCATGACTGAGAGATGTGTCAGAAGCCCCTTCATCCTCGTTCATTTCATCATTTTAGAACCCAAATCGGGACTGTGAGGGGCTGTGCCTGGCTTCTCTTTCCATTACTCAAAGGGAACATGTGGCATATTTTTAGAAGACCAGTGCTTTTGTTCCTCGACTACTTCTGTAATGAAGGGAAATGTGTAATATTTTAGGGGATTGCAGGAAGGTTATCCACAAGCCAGGATGGCCTGTGAGTCTAAGAAGCACTGAGGTTTGGTTTTTGTTGTTGTTGTTGTTGTTGTCGTCGTCGTCTTTTATTCAAAATCTAGAAAACTAATAGTACACAATTTAAAAAAAAATCACACAATTCATAAAATATCATTCAAGTGCATAATTCTGGAAAGAACAAAAAATGGCTACAAAAAATGCAAAAAGATGCAAGTGACTTCTTAAATTATTTAGTCAAAAGTTCTAATATCTCCTTAGCTTTTGGAGAGCTTACTGTTGTATTTTGTATATAAACATTATTAAAATGAATCATCTACTTCCTAGTAATGTATGGCAGATCAAGTAGAACACAGGGAACTTAAAATGACTTTCTAGCTAGAATTGATACCTTTTACATGAACCTAAGCAGCAATTACAAAAATAGACAAATTTATATCTACTTTATATATAAACTAGATAAATTTAATGACATTTATTTTTCTTATGTTTACATCTTACACAGTATGGCAAAGATTTTGGTAATCAAATAAGCATTACTGTTGTGTCTTGACATTAAAATTGACTGTAAAATTCTTAAGATTTCCTAGTGATCCTCCTCTCATCCTTAAAAGACAAAATTATTGATTTAATATAGGATGATTATTCCATTATTATGATACTCAAGAAATGGATCCAGAGTTTCTGTTCGAATAACAAAACAAACTTTTAAAAACCTCCAATAAAATTGTTGCAGTTTAAGAATAAGTGTAATGAGAAATTAATGGTCAGCTGTTTTGTGTTAGTCAAAATTATTTGAAAAACAAGTATTGTAAACCAGATAGTCCTCTGCATTTAGAAATAAATTAATAAAATAGAAAGCAGAGGTGGTGTCCTTATTTCCTTTTAAAAAATCAGGGAAAAAAATGACATTAGTATCATCACTATCAGGAAAATGGGATTGAGAATGTTGAGGTAGTAATTCCATGGTGTGACACAGCCACAACTCAACTGCGAACGAGGACGGTGGGTACTTGTTGCTGAAGGCAATCTACACTTTGGACACAAGACACAGAATATTCGATCAGCATCTGACCGGAAAGCCTCCTTTCACTGCTATCAAAGTGACCTGGCTTTGATAGTAGTAAAGTGCCATGCAAGTTCCCAAGGGAGGGAAACAAGCAATAGTCCCATTCAGTTGTGCTGCTCATGAACCACAGCAATGCCCACCATGCCAACATATTCCTCAAGGTGCATTTATATTTGGGCAGTAACCAACAACTGTCTAAATGGACTTAAACATCTGTCCAATAGAAGGGAATCCGTGTATAAAATTCTAGCCCTAGTCAAGTATCTGAGGCTAGTGAGGACAAATATCTCAGAGAAGCTATTACTGGTGCTTTACTATACAAACACAAATCCTAACTTTATTCACAGATAAATGTATGTCTCACCCTGTGCCAACAGAACTACTTTTTTTGCAGGAGATAGAGATAAGTACAGAAAACCACAACTGACCATAATGCAGAGATCAACTGATCATGGGGTGGCCAGTTTCAACAGATACATCTACAACATGACTTGAGGTTCAGAGAACATTGGTAGAAGGGGATCAAGTAAGTTGTAAGAGTCAAAGGCCAAGAAGTCTGCTGTGGTATTGTGTCTCCTAGAAATGACAGTGAAGCTTCATCAATGTTTTAATAATGACTGCCTTAAAAAGACCTGAACAACAGCAATCCCAATAGACATGTTAATGTAGATGGAAAAAAACCTCATGTGTCTCACCCCTAGACAGAGAACTACAAACAACTAATGACTTCAGAGAAAGAGGTGGAGAGAGAGAGAGAAAGAATGAAGTTCCTAATTGAACATCCAATACAAAGTGATAAGGCCTAAAATCATATATACACAACACACACATGCATGCACACACACACAAGATAAAGAGGCCATAAAGAGTGAGGGGGGGACAACAGAAAAGGTGAAGGGAAGATAAGGAAGGAAAATTGATATAATTATATCTTAATTAAAATTTTAAGAATTAAAATTAAAAGTCCAATGAATCTATCAAAAATGTTATTAAAAATTAAAAATAATTCAGGTAGAGACAAAATTATGAAGGGAAATGAAACGTGTATATTAGGAAATTTCTTATAAACTCAGATTTTTTCATATAATCAGTTATACAAATTGGTTATTTCATAGAGAATAGCTAAATATCCATTGGCTACTCCTCAAAGTATGAAACCAAGATACTGTGATTTTGCAACTACATATTTTTATAATAGAAATTTTAGCTTGAAGTAAATTCCAGTATTTCAAAGATTTCCTTATCTTTTTATTTCCAGACTTGCTCAACAGAGCTCACTTTATTCCTAAAGTGTGATGTAATTGCTGTAGCCTCCAGGAGGAAGATCTGGAAGCTGAAGCCTAGCACCCATTCTCCTGTGGTTGTTGGGAACAAAATGACTGGGAAGGGAGGCGAGGAGCAGAGGACACTGTTCCTTGTATATTTGCTATCCTCTCAGATGAACCTTCATGGTGTGCTTCTCAAAAACCAGGCAGTGTATGTCAACACAGAGCTGTTTTCAGTTTATACAGAGGACAGGAGTTTTTAGTTCCAGTTACGAGCGAGAAAGATGTCCACAAGTAGGAGCTCTGCACTGAAAGGACTCGGTGTAGCAAGAAGCACAGAGGGAGGGAGGTGACAGGGACTGTATTGTGGGCCACTGGGCTGCAGTCCAGCCTCCGTGAGATGTAGACACCCCAGGAATGCCAGCTGATGACCTAGGTGAGCTATGCTATCCCAGGAGGGCCTGGGCCAGGGTCTTCCCACCTCCTAGAGGAGAGCAGTCCTGAGACTGAATGGTCCACCTGTTCTCTCCAGCACTTGTTTGTAGTGCTTTCTGTTTCAGGTAACAAACAATCCTGTCCCAGGGATTATCTTAAATGATAATCCTGACTGAATGATAATCCTTATCTTAAATGATAATCCTGACTGAAATTTCAGGTCCTCTATCTTTCAGCCGTTTACATATTCCTCATTCAGCACACATTGTATAAAAATTATAATTACTAGTCACTAAATCTTTCTGGGTTGTCAGAAAACAAAGTTACTGTTAAAAGTTAAAGAAAATATTTTCACGGTAAGAATATAAAGGGAAAAAAGACATGCTGCCATGACCACTATGTAAGGAAACTAAAACCATAGACAGAGCCACTCATTTCACTTACAATGATGAATATCACCAGGATTTTCAGTATATTCTGCTACTACAACATTTTAAAGCCCACTATTTACAAACACAGAAATATATATTAACACATTTCCTTTAAAATATCACATTGGTGCTTAATCCAGACTGTCTATTCTTCTGTCTGTATAAGTAGGTTTGAGGTACCAGAAGCATTCAAGTTGAGCTTTGAAGATTGATCAGCACAAGAAATGAAAAGGTAAATGCAAGAGAAATGTTTTTGTTTATACTTTGGGATGGATCTAGCATAAATCATTCATTTATATTTCCCTTGAGCTTTCCCCAGCAGGGCCTTCAAATTTGAGTGCCAAAAGTCAGGAGTAGAATATATATAATATATCTCACACTGTTGAAAGAAAACAGAAAGAGATAATCAAACTTGGGGCTGAAATCAATAAAATAGAGACAACAACAAAATGACAGAGATCAATGAAACAAAAGTTGATTCTTTGAAAAAAAATGCAATAATATTAACAAATCCTTATCTGACTTAATTAAAAGCCAAAGAAAGACTATCCAAATTAATAAAATTAGAAAGGAAAAGTGGGACAGAAGAACTGACACCAAGGAAATCTAGAAAATAATAAGGATGTATTTTAATAACCTATACTCTACTAAATCAGAAACAAATGAAAAAAAGAAATGGATAATTTTCTTGATATATACTATTTATCAAACTCAAATCAAGATCAGATGAATAATTTAAATAGACCTATAACTCCTAGTGAAATAGAAGCAGTAATTAAAAGTCTACCAACAACAAAAAATATCCCAGTTTTTAGCACAGAATTTTATTGGACTTTCAAAGAAGAGTTAATAACAATACTCCTCAAATTACTCCAAAAAATAGCAACAGAAGGAACACTGCCTAATTCATTTTATTAGGTCATTTACTCTGGTACCCAAACCATATAAAAACCCAACCACAACAAAAATAAAACCTACAGAGCAATTTACTTTATGAACGTCCAAGCATATTCTCAATAAAATATTACAAACTGAATCTAAGAACACATCAAAAAGATCATCTGCCAGGATCAAGTAGGCTTCCACCGGAAGATGGTTCAATATAATAAATCAAAAAATGTAATCCATTATACAGACAAACTAAAAGACAAAATCTGCATGATCATTTCATTAGACACAGAAAATGTCTTTGATGAAATCCACCACCTCTTCATGATAAATGTCCTAGAAAAATTAGGGATACAAATATATACCTCAAAAAACCAAAAGGCAGTTTACAGCAAGTCCACAGCCAACATAAATTTAAATGCTGGGAAACTCTGAAAGACTTCACTGAAATCAGGACGAAGACAAGGATGTCCAATCTCTATTCAATATAGTACTTGAATTCTTAGCTAGAACAATCAAACAGTAGAAGGAGATCAAAATGTTTATTTGCAGATGATATGATAGTAAATATAAGTACTTAAACATTTCACCAGAATTTCTACAACTGATATACACTTTCAGCAAAGTAGCTGGATACAAAATTAACTTACAAAAATCTGTAGGCTTTCTATATATAAATGACAAATAGACTGAAAAATAAATCAGTAATCCCATGAGAGGGGAAATAGAAAAAGGAGACCAACCCAAAGAATATGGTTTCAAAGTCATTCTAGAGCAGTGTTTAATTTAAATTATTTTATTTAATTTAAATTATTTAATTTACATTCTGGACATTGCCTCACCAGCCCCTCTCCCTCAGTTCCTCATCCCATTCCTCCTCCCCTTTTCTCTTCCCCTCCCCCAACTCCTGCCCATCAGAGCTCTTCCTTCCCTGGAGAATCAAGGCTCTAGAGGATTAAGTACATCTTCTCCAACTGAAGCCAGACCAGGTATACCTGTGCTACATATGTGCCCAGGATCTTGAACCAGCTAGTGTGTGCTCCTGGTTGGTGGCTCAGTCTCAGGGGGTTCACTGATGTCTGGGTTAGTTGAGACTGTTGGTCTTCCCATGGAGCCGCTCTCCCTTTCAGCTTTTTTGATCCTTCCCCAAATTTAACTTTAGGGATCCCTGACTTCAGTCCAATGGCTGAGTGTAAGTATCTGCGCCTGTCTCAGTCAGTTGCTGGTAGTGTCTCTCAGAGAACTGCCACGCCAGGTTCCTGTCAGTAAGCACACCATAGCATCAGTAATAGTGTCAGGTCTTAGGGCCTCTCCATGAGATGGATCCCCAGTTGTGCTAGTCATCGGACCTCCTTTCCTTCAGTCTCCGTTTTTGTCCCTGCAGTTCTTTTAGACAGGAACAATTCTGGGTCAGGAATTTTGACCATAGGTTAGTAATCCTGTTTCACCACTTGAGTCTCTGTCTACGTACTGGAGGTAGACTCCAATTCCTAAACCACACAAAGACCCAACAACGAAAGAAAACTTCAGACCAATCTCACTTAGACTGTTATTTTTAAACTGTGTTTCTGGAGTTCTTTAGATTAATGTCTAATGATACTTGGAAGCTTTCTGTAAGACTGAGGCCCTCAACTTTATTTTCTCAATCATAAGCTAATACAACATAGTCTAGATTTCCTTGAAACTCCGTAAGTTAGTCACAGTATGTCTCTACACTCATGTTTTATGTGGTAGATCACAACTAAAAATCACCACTGATACAGTATTTTAAATGTCATACAACTGTTCTCAAATGTGTTCTGCTGACCCATGTCATTTCCCTCAAGCCAAGAGGTATTCAATCTCTGTAGTTGAAGAAGCATTACAATAATGCATTTTCTATGGTTTGATGCTATTTACACTCTCAGTATTGTTACTCTAATAAATCTATCCTTTTAGTGATATAATCAAATTATGAGCTCGTAACTTAATTTGTTCTTAATCAAAGCTGTAGGTTCGTTTTTTTGACAGAACTGATATGGACAGAAATAAAGCAATATAACCCCGTGGAGCACATATATCTAAACCATATTGTCTCATTATTCAACTCAAGATCACACAGAGATCATCATTATTTGAATCCATTTAAGCTACTTCATTTGAGTGGAATGGCATCTTGAATCTAATTTCACAGCATTAGGTCTTCTGTTTTACATAAACTAAAATTTAAAACTATTTATATATATACAATTATATGATATACTATGTTAATAAATTTAATATAATTTAATATATACCTCTATATTTTATGAAAGAGAAGATATCTGGACCCATGGTGTAGATCAGATAGGACTCATGATAATATCCACAAGTTCATGGAAAATTCCAAACCTGACTGCATTTCTGCAGAAGTTGTGTACCCATGTTGAAGACTAGATCTGACTCAAGAAAAGCCCACAAGCCTGTGGAAAGATGTACAATAACAGAGCAATAGAAATTATGGACCAAGGCTGAAACAAGGGCATTCAAAGCCGGTTGTAGATTTGATCTTACTCTAATTGTGATTCAAGAAAACTGCAGCATCTACTCTGAGTTTATTTCCAGAGCAAGTTCTGAGATCCTAAGAAAAAGTTTCTAAAAAAAGAATTTATCTTGCTTTCCAAGCTAATATCTAATGAGTAGTGTCCTACATAAATGGCAATTTATGCTCACTACTGGATCCAAAGAATTGCATATGTACAAATGTTTGCCGGGCAAGAACTTTGCTCATTGAACTAGCTCTCCAGCTTTTGTTCATTTTTCAACAGTGGCCTGAGCAGCGTACCGAATATGTGGTTATATATTCAGTGAATATTTGTAATTTGAATTAAATATATATCACTATAAGTAGATGTGGCAGGTCTACTAAATGATATACTAGTCAATAATGGTTCCAAACAAAATTTTATAAGTTGTAATCTTGTCTGTATCTACTGGATTTTGAACCTAAGATATGAATAGGTGAACAATTTAAAAGTAAATCTATCTAAATCTCCAGACTTCATCACATATAATATATCTAAGTTCATTTCTCAATACCATTGGATATTACAAATTACCTTAAGTTTAAATTTTAATGATCTTACTGCAAATATGAACTATAATTCTATTAAGTTCCTCCAGATCTGACCAATGAGAGAAATAAATGTAAGAAAATCATTGGGTTAGTGTATTAAAGGCCAACATCAGATATGCCTTTGCCATGAATGATTTTCTTCTCAGTGTATCTCTTTTTATGAATATATAAAGTTGTTAATGTTCTATTGCTTCTCAGTTGTCATGACAGTTATGATTGTTTATTAAATAGGATAAAATCCCACAATCTACAAACTTGTTTCCTTCTACATAATCAACTAGAAATTTAAAATGTCTTTTTGTACTATATCACTAATGTTAGAATCTATAACAAATACATTTATTGCATGATTTATTTGGAAAATTTTAAATTCATCATTAGTTCTATTTAACAAGTAGTGCATGTTAAACTTAGGCAAACTTTTACAGTGTCTTCATGATTCATCACTTTTAGAATGGCCTCTTCAAATTAATGAATAAGTTAGAAATATATGAGATATTAAAAGTCAAATATAATTAGTTTACCACTTAAATAACTAGTAGCAAGAAAAATTATGATGAAAATTAAATCATATCTATGTCATTCATATGTATTTCCTATTCTGTTCCTATAATTTTCTCTATTAGTGGTTTTATGCCATTGTAATTATTTATCCAAATATAAAATACATGTTACCTCTCAGTCTGCCCATCGAGTTTAGTCTGTTTACGTAAGAATATGTATCAGGACCACTTTGTATGATAGTTGCCTCCTAATAAATTAAGCAGATATTTTTTATTTAGAATTTTGGATTCTCTTTTTTCCATTTATAGAAACTTTCTATTAAATTTTTAAAACATTTGGTAAAATGGATATTTTATTGATCTAATTGGTTTTTTTAACTTAACCAAGCAGTTATAGATATAGATAGTCTAAAAATTACATTTACTTTAATAATTTTGAAGCATAAATTTGTCTTCTAAATACTATAATTTCACATTTCTGGAAGAGCATTTGCATTTTGGATATGTTTTTCTTAAGGAGTTTTTAATTTTTTTATTAGATGTTTTATTTCTTTACATTTCAAATGTTATCACCATTCCTGGTTTCCATATTGAAAACCCCCTAACCTAACCGGGAACCAAATACCCACATAGGGAGTTACAGAGATTAACTATGGAGCAGAGACTGAAGGAAGGACAAGCCAGCCTAAATATAGCTATCTCCTGAGAGGCTCTGACAATACCTGACTAATACAGATGTAGAGGCTCACAGCCATCCATTGAACTGAGTACACAGTCACCAATGAAGGAGTTAGAGAAAGGATCTATGGAGCTGAAGGGTTTGCAGCCCCTTAGGACGAACAACAATATGAACTAACTAGTACCCTCAGAGCTCCCAGGGACTCAACCACCAACCAAGGACTATACATGGTGGGAATGATTGTTCTGGCAGCATGCGTATAGTAGAGGATTGCAAATTCAATCATCAATAGGAGGAGAGGACCTCGGCCCTGTGAAGGTTCTGTGTCCCAGTGTAGGGGAATGCCAGGGCCAATAAGTGGGAGAGGGTGGGGTGGCAGGCATGGGGAGGGGAGAGCAACAGGGGTTTGTTCTTGTTTTTGTTTATTTGTTTGTTTGTTTGGATGGGGAAACTGGGAAAGGAGAAATTTACATGTAAATAAAGAAAATACCTAATTTAAAAAAAAAAAAGAATTCTACCTTAAGAAAAAAAAAAAAAAAGAAAACCCCCTAACCCCTGTCCCCTCCCCCTGTTCACTAACCCACCCTCTCCCACTTCATGGTCCTGGCATTCCCCTACACTGGGGCATAGAGCCTTCATAGGACCAAGGAACTCTCCTCCCATTGATGACCTACAAGGCCATCCTCTAGAACATATGAAACTGGTACCATGCATCTCTCCGTGTGTACTCTTTGGTTGGTGGTTTAGTCCCTAGGAGCTCTGAGGGTACTAGTTAGTAATTGTTGTTCATCCTAAGGGGCTGCAAGCCCTTCAGCTCCTTGGATCCTTTCTCTAGCTCCTTGATTGGGGACCCTCAAGTCCAATGGATGGTTGAGAGCATCCACCTCTGTATTTGTCAGGTACTGGCAGATCCTCTCAGGAGACAGCTATAACAGGCTTCTGTCAGGAAGCACTTGTTGGCATTCACAATAGTGTCTGGGTTTGGTGAGTGCATATGGGATGGATGTCCAGGTGGGACACTCTATGGATGGTCATTCCTACATTCTCTGTTCCACACTTTGGCTTTGTAACTCCTTCCATGGGTATTTGTACCCCCTTTTAAGAAGGACTGAAATATCGACACTTCGGTCTTCTTCTTCTTGAGCTTCATGTGGTCTGTGAATTGAATCCTAGGTGTTCTGGGCTTCTGGGCTAATATCCACATATCAGTGAGTACATACCATGTATGTTCTTTTGTGTGTGGGTTACCTCACTCAGCATGAGATCTTCTAGTTCCATCCATTTGCCTAATAATTTCATAAATTCATTGTTTTTAATGGCTGAATAGTACTCCATTGTGTAAATGTACCACATTTTCTGTATCCATTCCTCTATTGAGGGACATTTGGGTTGTTGCCAGCTTCTGGCTATTATAAATAAGGCTGCTATGAACATAGTGGAGCGTGTGTCCTTATTACATGTTTACATGTTAGCACATCTTCTGGGTATATGCCCAGGAGTGGTATTGCTGGGTCCTCAGGTAGTACTATGTCCAATTTTCTGAGGAACTGCCAAACTGATTTACAGAGTGGTTGTACAAGCTTGCAATCCCATCAGCAATGGAGGAATGTACCTCTTTCTCCACATCCTTGCCAGCATCTACTGTCACCTGAGATTTTGATCTTAGCCATTCTGAGTTGTGTGAGGTGGGATCTCAGGGTTGTTTTGATTTGCATTTCCCTGATGACTAAGGATGGTGAACATTTCTTTAGGTGCTTCTCGGCCATTTGGTAATTTCTCAGTTGAGAATTGTTTGTTTACCTCTGTGCCCAATTTTTAATACGGTTATTTGGTTCTCTGGAGTCTAATTTCTTAAGTTGGTTGTATATATTGTATATCAACCCTCTATCAGATGTAGGATTACTAAAATTCTTTTCCAAATCTGTTGGTTGCCATTTTGTCCTATTGAGAGTGTCCTTTTCCTTACAGAAGCTTTGCAATTTTATGAGGTCCCATTTGTCAATTCTTGGTCTTAGAAAATAAACTATTGGTGTTCTGTTCAGGAAATTTTCCCCTGTACCCATGTGTTCGAGGCTCTTCCCCACTTTCTTTTCTATTAGTTTCAGTGTATCTGGTTTTATGTGGAAGTCTTTGATCCACTTGGACTTGAGCTTTGTACAGGAGATAAGAATAGATTGACTTGCATTCTTGTTGAAAATGCTGTCTTTTTCCACTGGATGGTTTTAACTCCTTTGTCAAAGATCAAGTGACCATAGGTGTGGGGGGGG
>JADRCD010204807.1:37774-53987 GCA_019843815.1 Montemys delectorum | reverse complement strand
AAGTTTCTTGTGGTTTGTGGGTCGTTCTTCCTGTATTCCAAACTTCTGGGCTAATAACCACTTATCAAAGAATGCATACCATGTGTGATCTTTTGTGATTGGGTTACCTCACTCAGGATGATACTCTCCAGATCCATCCATTTCCCTAAGAATTTTATAAATTCATTGTTTTTAATAGCTGAGTAGTACTCCATTGTGTAGATGTACCACACTTTCTGTATCCATTCCTCTGTTGAGGGACATCTGGGTTGTTTCCAGTTTCTGGCTATTATAAATAAGGCTGCTATGAACATGGTGGAGCATGTGTCCTTATTACATGATGGAGCGTCTTGTGGGTATGTACCCCATTTTTTAATTGGGTTATTTATTTCTCTGGAGTCTAACTTCTTGAGTTCTTTGTATATATTGGATATTAGCCCTCTATCGGATATAGGATTGGTAAAGCTCTTTTCCCAATTTGTTGGTTGCCGTTTTGTCCTATTGACAGTGTCTTTTGCCTTTCAGAAGCTTTGCCATTTTATGAAGTCCCATTTATCGATTCTTAATCTTAGAGCATAAGCTATTGGTGTTCTGTTCAGGAAATTTCCCCCTGTGTCTATGTGCTCGAGGCTCTTCCCCACTTTCTTTTCTATTAATTTGAGTGTATCTGGTTTTATGTGGAGATCCTTGGTCCACTTGGACTTGAGCTTTGTACAAGGAGATAAGAATGGATCAATTTGCCTTCTTCTACATGCTAACTGCCAGTTGAGCTAGCACCATTTGTTAAAAATAGTGTCTTTTTTTCCACTGGATGGTTTTAGCCCCTTTGTCAAATATCAAGTGGCCATAGGTTTGTGGGTTCAATTCTGGGTCTTCAGGTCTATTCCATTGATCTACCTGCCTGTCACTGTACCAATACCATGCAGTTTTTATCACAATTGCTTTGTAGTACAGCTTAAGGTCTGGGATGGTGATTCCACCAGAGGTTCCTTTATTATTGAGAATAGTTTTGGCTATCCTGGATTTTTTTGTTATTCCAGATGAATTTGCAAATTGCTCTTTCCAAGTCTGTGAAGAATTGAGTTGGAATTTTGATGGGGATTGCATTGAATCTGTAGATTGCCTTCAGTAAGATGGCCATTTTTACTATATTAATCCTGCCAATCCATGAGCATGGGAGATCTTTCCATCTTCTGAGATCTTCAATTTCCTTCTTCAGAGACTTGAAGTTTTTGTCAAACAGATCTTTTACTTGCTTAGTTATAGTCACACCAAGGTATTTTATATTATTTATGACTATTGTGAAGGGTGTTGTTTCCCTAATTTCTTTCTCAGCCTGTTTATCCTTTGTGTAGAGGAAGGCCACTGATTTGCTTGAGTTAATTTTATATCCAGCTACTTTGCTAAAGTTGTTTATCAGGTTTAGGAACTCTCTTGTAGAATTTTTGGGGTCATTTAAATATACTATCATATCATCAGCAAATAGTTATAATTTGACTTCTTCCTTTCCAATTCATATCCCTTTGATCTCCTTTTGCTGTCTAATTGTTCTGGCTAGGACTTCAAGTACAATATTGAATAGGTAGGGAGATTTAGTGGGATTGCTTCAAGTTTTTCTCCATTTAGTTTGATGTTGGCTACTGGTTTTCTGTATATTGCTTTTACTATGTTCAAGTACGGGCCTTGAATTCCTGATCTTTCCAAGACTTTTATCATGAAGGGATGTTAGAGTTTGTCAAATGCTTTCTCAGCATCTAATGAGATGTTCATTTGTTTTTTTTTCTTTGAGTTTGTTTATATAGTGAATTACGTTGATTTTCCCAATATTGACCATCCCTGCATCCCTGGGATGAAGCCTACTTGATCATGATGGATGATCATTTTGATGTGTTCTTGGATTCGGTTTGCAAGAATTTTATTGAGTATTTTTGCATTGATATTCATAAGGGAAATTGGTCTGAAGTTTTCTTTCTTTGTTAGGTCTTTATGTGGTTTAGGTAGAAGAGTAACTGTGGCTTTGTAGAATGAATTGGGTATGGTACCCTCTGTTTCTATTTTGTGGAATAGTTTGAGGAGTATTGGTATTACTCCTTCTTTGAAAGTCTGAGAAAACTCTGTACTAAACCCATCTGGTCCAGGGCTTTTTTCTTTGGTTGGGAGACTATTAATGACTGTTTCTATTTCATTAACAGATATGGGACTGTTTAGATCATTGATCTGATATTGATTTAACTTTGGTACCTGGTATCTGTCTAGAAAAGTGTCTATTTCATCCAGGTTTTCCAGTTTTGTTGAGTATAGCCTTTTGTAATAGGCTCTTATGATATTTTGGATTTCCTCAGTGTCTATTCTTATGTCTTTCTTTTCAGTATCTTGTTAATTAGGATACTGTCTCTGTGCCCTCTAGTTAGTCGAGCTAAGAGTTAATCTCTTTTGTTGATTTTCTCAAAGAACGAACTCCTGGTTTGGTTGATTCTTTGCATAGTTCTTTCTGTTTCTATTTGGTTGATTTCAGCCCTGAGTTTATTTCTTGCCTTTGACTCCTCTTCGGTGAATTTGCTTCTTTTTGTTCTAGCACTTTCAAGTGTACTGTCAAGTTGCTGGTGTATGCGTGCTCCAGTTTCTTTTTGGAGGCACTTAAAGCTATGAGTTTTCCTCTTAGGATTGCTTTCATTGCATCCCATAAGTTTGGGTATGTTGTGGCTTCATTTTCATTAAACTCTAGAAAGTCTTTAATTTCTTTATTTCTTCCTTGACCAAGTTGTCATTGAGTAGAGTATTGTTAAGCTTCCACATGTATGTGGGCATTCTATTGTTTATGTTGTTATTGAGGAGCAGCCTTAGTCCATGGTGATCTGATAGGATACAAAGAATTATTTCAGTCTTCTTGTATCTGTTGAGGCCTGATTTGTGACCAATTATATGGTCAATTTTGGAGAAGTACCATGAGGTGCTAAGAAGAAGGTATATCCTTTTGATTTAGGATAAAAAGTTCTATAGATATCTGTTAAATCCATCTGTTTCATAACTTCTGTTAGTCTCACTATGTCCTGGTTTAGTTTCTGTTTCCATGATATGTCCATTGCAGAGAGTGGGGTGTTGAAATCTCCCACTACTATTGTGTGTGGTTTAATGTGTACTTTGAGCGTTAGTAAAGTTTCTTTTATGAATGTAGATGCCCTTTGATTTGGAGCATAGAGGTTCAGAATTGAGAATTGATCTTGGTAGATCATACCTTTGATGAATATGAAGTGTCCCTCCTTATCTTTTTTGATCACTTTAGGGTGAAAGTTGATTTTATTCAATATTAGAATGGCTACTCCAGCTTCTTTCTTGGGACCATTGGCTTGGAGAATTGTTTTCCATCCTTTTATTCTGAGGTAGTGTCTGTCTTTGTCACTCAGGTAGGTTTCTTGTATGCAACAAAATGTTGGGTCCTGTTTACATAACCAGTCTGATAGCCTATGTCTTTTTATTGGGTAATTGAGTCCATTGATATTAATAGATATTAAAGAAAGGTAATTGTTGCTTCCTGTTATTTTTGTTGTTACAGTTGGAAATCTGTTCATGTAGCTATCTTCTTTTAATTTTGTTGGAAAATTACTTTTTTACTTTTTCTAGGACATAGTTTCTCTCCTTGTGTTGAAGTTTTCCATTTGTTAACCTTTGAAGGGCTGGATTAATGGAAATATATTGTGTAAATTTGGTTTTGTCATGGAATACTTTGTTTTCTCCACTATGGTAATTGAGAGTTTTGCTGGGTATAGTAGCCTGGGCTGGCATTTGTGTTCTCTTAAGGTCTGTATGACATCAAACCATGATCTTCTGGCTTTCATAGTCTCTGGCGAGAAGTCTGGTGTAATTCTAATAGGCCTGCCTTTGTATGTTACTTGACCATTTTCCCTAACCGCCTTTAATATTCTTCTTTGTTTTGTGCATTTGGTGTTTTGACTATTATGCAGCAGGAGGAACTTCTTTTCTGGTCTAGTCTATTTGGAGTTCTATAGGCTTCTTGTATGTTCATGGGCATCTCTTTCTTTAGGTTAGGAAAGTTTTCTTCTATAATTTTGTTGAAGATATTTACTGGTCTTTTAAGTTAGAGGTCTTCACTCTCTTCTATGCCTACTACCCTTAGGTTTCATCTTCTCATTGTGTCCTGGATTTCCTGGATGTTTTGGATTAGGAGCTTTTTGCATTTTGAGTTTTCTTTGACTGTTGTGTCAGTGTTTTCTATGGTATCTTTTGCACCTAAGATTCTCTCTTCTATCTCTTGTATTCTGTTGGTGATGCTTGCATCTATGGTTCTTGACTTCTTTCCTAGGATTTCTATCTCCAGAGTTGTCTCCCTTTGTGATTTCTTAACTGTTTCTACAACAATTTTTAGGTCCTGGATGGTTTTGTTCAATTCCTTCACTTGTTTGGTTGTGTTTTCCTGTAATTCTTTAGGGGATTTTTGTGTTTCCTCTTTAAGGACTTCTACTTGTTTACTTGTGTTCTCCTGTAACTCTTTAAGGTATTTTTGTGATTCCTCTTTAAGGGCTTGAACCTGTTTATCTGTGTTCTCCTGTATTTCTTTAAGGGAGTTATTCATGTTCTTCTTAAATTCCTCTATCACCATCATGAGATATGATTTTTGATACAAATCTTACTTTTCTGGTGTTTGGGAATATCCAGGACTTGCTGTGGTGGGAGTACTAGGTTATGATGAAGCCAAGTAGTCTTGGTTTCTGTTGGTAAGATTCTTGCGTTTGCCTTTCACCATCTGTTGATCTCTGGTGTTAGATGTTCTTGCTGTCTCTGGCTGGAGCTTGTTCCTTCTGTGGGTCTGTAAGCCTGTGTCAGCACTTCTGGGCGATCAGCTCTCCTCAGGTAAGACCTGTGTGCAGTGGGCTGTGGATCAGTTGTCCCTTCTGGGTCCTGGGGTCAGAACAACCCTGGAGACAGGCTCTCCACTTGCAGGGAAGGGGCAGAGAGGGCTGTGGATCTGCAGAACCTCCTCCTAGGTGAAGAGGGAGGTAGAAAGGCTCATTCACTAAATGTTATTAACCACCTACTCTGTGCTAGGAACTTTCATTGGTCGAAGAAAGACTGAGTGAAATTAGTCCAAATGCCTATTGCTGCTATTTCATGTGGCAAAAATTCAAAGGTGAATCTTTCCAGAAGTAACCCTTTTTATACCAAAGCTCATAGACTAGATGTGGCTGACACTTTCTGGACTACTTATCAATTATAAAAGTTCAAAGGCCAGAGTGAAATTTAAAATTAGTCAAAAGACAAACAAAAAGAAAGAAATATTATCTGCCTTCCATTTTATCCCCCTTTGAAACACATTTTCTTTATTTATTTATTTATCAAAGTATCAAAAGATCTTGATTTCTAAAATTATTACTCTATGTAATAATTTTCCACATGTGTAGAGGTACCTTCAGAAGAGAGTATAGGATCTCCTGGAATCTGAGTTTCCTGACATTGTGCTGGGAACCTAGCAGTAGCATGTGCTCTCAACAGCTGTGCCATCTCTCTGGTCCCCTAAAATGATTACTTTTGAAGAAGGAATCTCTTGAAATGTCCTAGGTTGATGACACATCCCAGAACTTGGGGGCTGAGGCAGGAGGATCTTGAGTATAAAGCTGATATGGGCTACATAGGGAGATCTTGTATCAAAACAGCGAAATTGTAAAACGTCTCATGCCTCATATGCACTAAGACTACTTTCTTGTTGTATATATGATATACACATATACGTTTTTAATTCTTTTAACTGTATAATACATATTAAGGGCCACTTTATTGTTGGATAAATGACATACACATATACATTTTTAATTTTTATCTCTGTATACTATCCACTAAAGACTACTTTATTGTTGTATATATGATACATGCATATGCATTTTAATTCATTTAACTCTGTATAACATGCACTAAGGACCACTTTATTGTTGGATATATGACATACACATGTGCATTTTTAATTATTTTATCTCATAGGTTGCTTGGAAGTGGTTTTAGTGAGAATGTGTCGTGCCTTCAACCCATTAAACAACACTGTTCTGTTTGAAGGAAAATATGGAGGAATACAAATGTTCAAAGCCTTAGGTAAGTTTCCCTTGGATAACACCACAATTTTACTAAGTGTCTTCAGCTTCTATATACTTATACTATAATAGCAAATTATATGCCTTGATTCTTTGGTAGAAGCTAGGATCTCATTATTTGATTGGCATTAGACCAGGTTAGTGTCCAGTATTCTACCCAACTCTTCAGTTCCTCTAATTACAGTTACTAATCAGGAAAGGAGAGAACCATGAACTCTACTAAAATTGGCACAACTATGGCCTTATGGAAATAAGCAAAGTCTGATGCTAAATTAACTAGGTCCACTCTAGACCACTCTTTGTATTACCATCATGTTTCTAGCTGCTGCTTAACTGCTCTATGGAACATATTGTGCAGACTGTTGGTGGTCTATAGGAGTGACCTGTAAGTTTCTTAAGCATTCATAATTACTGGTCAAGATAAAGAGCACTAACTATGTGTAATTACTGCAAGAGACTGTTGCTGTTCTTGTTTTATACCCAGAAGACTGTGAGTTTCTGGGAGCACAGACAGGGTTGGTACTGACCTGGTCAGAGTGGCCCCTAGACCATTCTTGTGAGCTACAAAAGCAGGATCAGTCTTTGGAGGTGCTGAGTATCCTTACATCCAGTCATCAGGATGAGGCACAGATGAGAACATTAGCAAAGATGGGCTGGTGCCAGGAAAGGATAGGGCCACTTGTTCCATAGCTGCCCACAGACACCAAAGAAGCCACTGCCCTTTCACCCCTTGTGCTGTTAGCTGATATGGCAGCCAACAGCAAGCCCAATCGGCTGGCAACATTCCTTTCTCCAGCTGATATGCATCCATGTCCTTCTCGAGGCTAGATTTTCAAGAAAGAAGGAAAAGCTTTCTTGGCAAGCTGCTTCAGGATATTTCCAGCTTCATCAAATAAACATTTACAGAGATCAGTGCAGAGATACAATGCTGTTTTGCCAAAATTCACGATGACTAAGAAACTGACCCGTGAGCCATTTAATTAGACAGTGAAAAATCTGTCTAATTTAGGGGGGAAGTAGGGAGCACAAAATTAACAAAGCTCATTAGCATTGTATAAGAAGTCTCAGTTTGAAGCCCCTGGATACCTCATGCTGCCAGGTCCCAGTGCCACTCCAATGACACTCTCTGAGCCCCAGTGTATAATGCTCTAGGTTTTCTGTGAAAGCTATGGCTTTAGTCTAAAGGATTCCCAAATCACTTCAATTTTTTTTCTTTTTTCTATTCTTTTTTTGAGCTTATAATGATTTTATTTTTTTCTCTTCCCTTTCCTATATCCAAACTCTCCTATATGCCCCTCCTTGCTCTCTTTAAAATTCATGGAGTTTTTTACTAATTGTTATTGCAAGCATATATGTATAAGTACATACACAAATATTTCTAAATATAACCTTCTCCCTCAGTGTAATGTCACTTGTACATCTGTTTTCAGGGATGACCATTTGGTATTTTACCAACTCCTGGGGAAGACTATTTCTCCCCCTCTCAGAATCCCTTAGTTGTCTGTAGCTCTGTGTAGGGTTGAGGTGTCGAGGCCTTCCCTTCATCTACTATAACATATCTATTGTTGTCTTTGTTCAGCTCATGTCTAGACAGTCATGTTGGTGAGACTTTATAGCGGTGAGACAAAGTCTCACTGTGTCCCCAGGCTGACCTCAAACTTGCAACCCTCCTGCCTCATTCTCCTGAATGCTGGCATGTGCCCCCAAATCCAGATTACTTACAATTTTTAGGTAGAAATATTTTCAGATATTTCTCAGGACTCTGCTTAGGTGTTCCCAGCTGAGGTTACATGGAATCCATACTAGCCCGTATTTTACCCCATTGTCGCTAAGATTACCTTCAGTTACCTGGCAAAGATGTGGCCCACTTTCTTCATTCTACACTGAACATCAAATCCCTTCATATGACAGGGGACTTAAAATGTCCAGTCTAGGTCTCTAATATGCAAACCCCTCACTACCTACTTGATAATGAGGTGTTTCTAGCTGTGCACCATTCCAAGCTCAAGTATTTCTGTTTAAGATTTCTTCTTCCTTTCAGGTTCTGATGACCTAGTGAATGAAGCATTTGACTTTGCGAAGAATCTGTGTTCCTTGCAGCTGACTGAGGAGGAGATCGCTCTGTTCTCCTCTGCTGTTCTGATATCCCCAGGTAGGAAGGCGCCGGTCCCTTGCCTTCTTTTCAAACCTGCTTCACTATCTTTAACATCAATTGCACCTTCCCAAGCCAAAGCGTTCGGGAAATAACTTTAAAGGGACTGCATTTTCTCTAGCAATTGTTTGATATTTTTGGACAATGCAAAGGCAAGTAGCTTCACATTTATTAATGGCCAATTTTCCTCCTAACACAAGAATGTCACGTGTGGCAGGGATCAACCCAGATCCAGGTAAGCAAAATTATTCCTGAACAAATAATAAAAATGAATAGTGGCTTAACTGAGCATCTGGGTTCGATTTCAGGTTTAAGGATAAAGGAAATATTTTCTTAATGTAGAGGCTAATAGAGTGAAACATACAGAAAATGCCTAAATGAAAGACTAAGTATAGGAACTTTAATTATCTTTTTAAAAAATCTTTTCTACCCATGATGCATTGCAATCGTCTTTTGAGACAAATGAATTGCCTCTATCCCTAGCAGTATTAAGTGTTTCCGAGTAGAAGGCTAGCTGTGGAGGGGGCTTGCCTGATGAAGAGGAAGAATCTCTTCATACCATCATGGATCTGTGTAACTCCAAGGCTTTATCAGTAATTGCCTCACAGATAAAATAAGACAATAGACTCTGGAAGGGATCAGGGCTAACCCGTTCTCTAGCTCTAAAATGCAGTGAATTACTAAACTGTTTTCCAAAGGTAAAATGTGACATTTAGGGATTGACTCAAACTGTAGCACCAGATGGACTTTAAGGCTAGCTTGAAGTGCAACAATAAATAGCTTAATAATATATAATCGTAACAATATAATGCAAATAATGTGATAATAAATATGTGTACTCTCTTCGACCAGTCACTCGAGCAGCTGTCTGTTACAGATGTAGCATCACCGCTCACTGTCAGCTCTCTTGAGTGAAGAATGAATTCTTTCCATTGTTCAGATTAATTCCTTCTGTAATCCATTTCTCTCTGAAATTCATCTCTTTACTTACACCCTAATGTTTTTTCAGTAATGTTGGAAGAAATAGTTTTAACAGTTTTATTTTTATTTTTTATTAATCATTTTATTCATTTACATTTCAAATGATATTGTAGTTTGAATTTTATCATATCTTTGACATGTCACCCTAGCCATGATCACAAATAAGTGCCTCAGCACATTCTTATGCAAAGGCTATCTTTCTCACAATATGATCACTGATAGTCCAATTAAGTTTTCAAATTTTTTGTTTCTGGTTTTCATTTGACCCTTTTTATCAGAACAGAAAGGCCTAGAACCACAAACACAGATAGGAAAGATGTCAAAAGTCCTTTTTTAATAGCAACTCTATACCAAATAATGCCCTCCCATGTTCTCCTGGCATTGAATTTTCTACCCCGAGCTCTGCTCCATGGAAGATGGGCTCTACGGAAGCAAGAGACAGACAGCCCCCCCCCCCAGTTCTTCCTCACTTAGAGGAAGGGCCTTACAAAGACTCCCTTTCCTCTTTGAGCACATTTACAGAAATCAGTAACATCCTAGCAGTAAATGCTGAAGATATGCCATCTTCAGCTTGAAAAAGCCACGGAAACGACCATCCCAGGAGTTGAGGCTGTTCTCCCTGAGTTAAAAATCATCTGAACTGTTTGGGCTCTTTTTAAAAATATCGATGCTGTCCTTTTCATTCTCGAAGAGTTTGGAAGCATTCTATTTGTCTTACTCTCCACCTAGTGGGGAGTCTTTCAACCCTGGCAGCTGACCCACACTCCAAGGCTTCACGATATCAAGTGCCCTGTTTTGTCATCCCAGCATTGTGCTGTGCTTATAAGAGACAGAAGATCGATCTGTGTCCTCTCAAGTCAGACCCCACTTTTCCCCTGACTTTTGACTTAATAGCTACTGTCTATTTACTTCCAAATAGCTTAGGGAAGAGAAAGGAGACTTAATTTATTCTGATTGACAATTGTCACTGAAGTCCTTTGTGCTCAATTACGTAAGGGTTTGCTTAACTCTTGGCTTGACTTGTCCTTGCCTTGTCTAGGATTACCGAGTCAAGTTTCTCACCTGACCTGAACTATGTTCAGGAGGATCATGGCCAAGTGCTTTTCCATGTGGATTTGTTCACCATTTAGAGACTCCCAGAGTCTCTTGACCAAACTAAGACAACAATACTAGAGCACATTTTGTCACCATGGTGTATAAATCTAATCAGAAAAAAGAAAATGAAAGGAATGAATGGGGAGGAGGCATTAGGAAAAAGGAAGTGTACAGGAGCAAGAAAAGGAGAGGGGGTAACCTATCACTTAATTCAATACAGGAAAATTGGACTCCGATATTTGTTTCTGAAATTGATGTGGGTGCTCTATAAACTATAGCATGGCATCAGCTTTATATCTGATGAAGGAATAACTCAAGCTAAGGAAGGGGACTGTGATTATTAACAGCATTCCTATATGGTTTCAAAATTATTTCTGCTTTGAAAGAATAGCTAAGCATCTGTCTGGAGAAAGGAAGAGACATTGAAATAGTCACCAACACTAGGCAAAGAAGGAGTTTGTTTGAACCAAATGGCTTCTCTGTATCATTACACCATGTGTGATCAGCTTCACCTCATTATTTATAAGATATTCACGTTTCATATAAAAATACACAGCCTCAAAAGCAACTTACAGATACGTGATTTGAGATAGTCTGAAACTCAGTGTTCATATATGTAGGTAAACAAAGCAAAGTTTATGTGCCCTCTCCTTATTCTTTGGCTTTTTCCCTTGTCAGACCGAGCCTGGCTGATAGAACCAAGAAAAGTCCAGAAGCTTCAGGAAAAAATTTATTTTGCACTTCAACATGTGATTCAGAAGAATCACCTGGATGATGAGACCCTGGCAAAGGTAAGTCTACAGGTCCCAGGCCTGCTGTCCCCAAAGGAGCCCTACATGAACAGGCACAATTTCTCAGCAGCATGGGCTGCAGAAATGTGAACACATGCTTTTTCAAAGGGAATTCAGTAAATTTTGAGACATTGAGCAAACAGTTGCTTTGTTTGAGGAGTTGTTTTGCATACTGGTTGGTTGATTGATTATTAGACAGGGCCTGGTTATATCCCCTCCTTGAACTCAGGATGCCCAGCACTCCTCATTTCAGCTTATCTAATACCAAGATTACAGGTGTATACCATCATGCCTGGCTGGGGAGGATTGCTGTCCTGTAGAAGGACCATACTGACATTCCAGAGACCAAGGCACAGGGAAACAAAACAAAAGCCCCTCGGGTATGTCAGCGTCATCATTGGAACAACTACCTTAAAGTAGGGCAACATGTCTTTAAATTCATCTGCGAGCAAGGGGAAGGCTGCAGTACCATAAAGTCAAGTCTGGACCAAGGTTAGGAGCACTTGGATTTTTATTCAAAATTAGAAAGGAGCATCAAATGCTGGGTGTGACTCTCTGAACACAAGAGTGGGCTGCCATGTGAAGTAGCTTGCCACTGTCAGGTTCTTGTCACTGTCCGTTGCCTCTTGGGTGTGTCTTAACAGTCCTACTCACGAGGAACGATTAGCCTGATGACCTCTTAATTTCTTTTCCACTCTGATCTCTTCACATGGTCTTGCCCTGAGGTTATTTCAACCTGTGGACATACAAGGGGTGAATGCATGCAATGTGACACCTGTTTCTTGATTTATCTTAAGAGTGATGGATTTTAAGGTAATGTTGTGGGACAGCTTTTCCTGGGGAAATTCAACACGTGTCTAATAAATTCAGAAAGAAAACCCACATCAGAGCACTCATACTACCAGAGTCCAACTCAGTGAACACAGAGTTTTATTGGAATTCCTGATAGGAATATGGGGGCGGGGGGGGGGGGGGGAGTTACTTACGGGAAGAGAAAGGATTCAGAGACATCTGCATCACCAAGGCCCACTCCAGCTTGGGTGACATATCACAAAAGCTATGAAGCTGGAGCACACTGTGGACCCTGCAGGCAGCTCACAGGGTAGAGGATATTCTTTCCAAGCAATCATGGTCTAAACCTCCTCCAGACAGCTCTACAGGTTTCTGCTTCTCCCAGGCAGCTCCCCTGGTATCAGAGGCTTCTTTGCTGCATGACTCTTCAGAGTCTTTGCAGCTTAGCTCTGCCAGTCTCAGAGTGAATTTGTTTTTATTGCTTACTCTGCTTAGGGAATCTGGTCAGTTTCAGGGACTTCCTGAAGCTATTGAGTTGTTTACCTCCTTGTTTAAGGTGCTTCCCTTCAGTATGGAATGTTTCAATTTCAGAGGAAACATTACACAACAGGTTAGTATAGAGGAAAAGTTGTTTACCAAAGTAAAGTGATCACAGAAAGAAGAAAAATAATTATGAGTGATTGACATTCAACATTATTTTAAATCTTAAACTGATTTCTCAAGTACTAGAATTTTTTTTAGAGGATAGACATTATTTTAAATTTTAACATATCTTTGGTTTCTTAAGAACTAAAATCTTCAGAAGGTAAGAAACTGGGAAATTCAACTTATTCTTGGTTAAAGATAATAGAAATCCTACTCTTTATATTTTTATCATTAAGATGTTCCACTCTGCTCTTGGAGTTCTTTATTTTAAAAATGGGGGAGGTAAAAGACTATTTGGGGACAGCATCAGATTTTACTTTGCACATACTAAGAACTGCTATAAAAAAAATCTCATGAGTTAAATATGCTGCTTCATTATGATAAAGTTTGTTAAAATTAACACATCACCAGGAAGAACATTTCCACACCATTTTACAGTGATAGTTCCCTTTGACAGAACTTCTCCCAAGGGTAAGACACTTGCTCTCTGTGCCTTAGTTTTCATCCAGTCAAGAGTAAGGCTTGAACCAACAGTCAGCATCTCTGGGCAGAAAAGGCAGTAATATGAATATCTGCATATAAGTCTATAATTCATTAGCTCATAGGTATAAGTATATCCATTAAATCGATATAGTGGATTTTTCCTTCTCTCTTGGTGCATTATTCATGGTATATCATACTAGGTTTCAGAGGACATTATCATACAAATATATAATGTACTTTGACCCTATCTTCACCATCCCTTTTCTCTTCTCCCCAGAAATTTTTCTTGCTTGTGTTTTGGAGTTCTCAAAAGTTTGATGTCTACATTTATCTTGTAAACCTATGGTCTTAAAACAGAGTTATACAAAAGATCTTACTATTCTGCCTGGGAAAATTGTCTGTCCCAAAACCATGCTCCCAACATCTATATAAGAAGGGCAAAAAACCCATGTTTCTGAACAAATGTGTTATAAGATTAAGCTTATGGATCCTCCTAGGAGGTTAAATGTTTGTGCTTACATGTTTACTATTGTTTCCACATCCTGGCCTCTAGGTCATGATTTGAACTACTTATGATTTTAGAAAAGAGACAGAAAATGACAAATTTAATATACTCAATGGCAAGAAAGCAATTACAACATTGATTCTATGGATTAGCTTAAACCTGCTTTCTTAGGTTTAGCAAGATAAAAATACACAATTCTATTCTTTTTAACAAAGATATATATATACACATAAATATCTTTTGTATATGTAAATGTATATATAAACACACATATATACATATTTATACATATATATGTATGTGTATATATGTGTGTATATATAAATATATATGTGTGTATATATATATGTGCGTGTGTATATATATATATACATATACATATATATATATTTAGAAGATTGGATCCACGGAAAACTCTAGACAAGAATTATTTCTTGTGAACCATTCTCTGGAGCCAGATGACAACACATAACCAGAATTCATATGTAGATGCAGGGTTCTTGTTTAGACTGTTCTTTATAATAACCATCACATTAATGAGATACAGTATGCCAATATTGAAAGACCAAAACATAGTGAAGAATAGATTCCTTTTTATCCCCAGTAAATTCAGATATATAACTTCATTTGTCTGAGTTTTAGATCCATTGTCAAGTGCAAGGGGGAGGGAGGGAATCCATCTAGTCACTTTTTGAGACATGGGTACTATCCATATTTGGGGCAATATGTGAGTCAGCTTAC
The DNA here is from genome assembly GCA_019843815.1 of Montemys delectorum. Classification (NCBI taxonomy): domain Eukaryota; kingdom Metazoa; phylum Chordata; class Mammalia; order Rodentia; family Muridae; genus Montemys; species Montemys delectorum. The sequence continues at coordinate 39,725 of JADRCD010204807.1, read as the reverse complement.
TGTCTCTATGATAAAAGGCCTGACACTAACAGCTTCTAAGAAAAGGTGGTTTGTTTGGGCTCCTGGTTTTAGAGGTTTCAGGCCATGGTCACTTCATTGTAATATTATGGCCTATGGAGAGACAGAACACCATAGCAGGAACATATGATTGAATGAACTTGCTCATGTGGTGGCCAGATGCCAAGAACAAGTCAAGAAGAGGGAACACTCCCAATGTCTCCAGAATGCCATGCCCTTGGTCACCTCACTTCCTTTCTCTAAGCCCCATTTACTAAAGCTCTCACTGTCTTCCAACAGCACAACTGGCAGCTTGTGAACAAGTATTTAGCATGTGTACCTGTGGAGAACATTTAAGATCCAAGGAAAACCAGCACCCACCAACAGAACTCTTCCAAAGGAATTCTTTTCACTAAGTTTAAAACCACTCCACCCACTGTAGACTCTTTCCATCTTTATAAAAAGCTTCCTTATTGCATCATGGGACAACGGTCATTCTCAATATTTATTCTTTATAAAACCCATGGAAAAAATCTAAAACTATTTCTAAGAACAAGCATACAACCCTAAAATATGGAATCAGTCAGGCTCTACTATAAATTTTTTTTTAAAAAAATGTTTCTACCAGTTGCCTGATTGATCTAGAAAAGGTATAGACAATAACAAGATACAGGCACAGGATTCATACAGTTGTTGAACTTCCTCCTGAAAGAATGAACTCCAACACACTTTCAATACATTTTGACATTAAAGTTTAGGGAGCAATACTTTACGTTTTGGGCCAAGCCTCAATCTAATAAGGGTTTGAGAATTTAGGTGTCTATACCCATTAATTAGGAACCTTTGATGTCTATAAAATCAGGGAGTTTTGCCATTTGGGAATATGTTAGAGAATAGATTTTCCTTTCCTCATAAGCATATTAATACATACCATATTTTAATAAACTATCTCAGCTATAAGACGTGTTAGCTGAGAATCCCAGGACTGAAAGGCTCAGCAACGTCTTGGGTACTTACAGGACTAAGTGAGACAATTTATAAGTATTCCATCTAGTTCATAAAAGAGTGTATGTCCACTACTGTTTATTGGGATAGGGTTGATGTTGGCAGAAGGAATTTGATGTCAGTAAGGTAATGTCAATATAAGAAATGATATGTTTGAGATCATCACTGAAGAGTGGAAACTTTTCACAAGACGGAAGTGGACAATAGGAAAGTGGAGAATGGGCATTAGAGAGGTAGGAAAATAGAGGGCTTATTCACACTATAAATAATAGTTAGATTGGGCAGGATCCTGAATTTGAGAAGACAGGAAATGAGATAACACTGGTCACTTTCATGAAAACTCATGAAAAAATAAATAGAGATATATATTTTTAAGTCCCATATGACTAGAGGAGGCAGCCCATCTGTTTCTTGGCTTCACTTCTCTTGTCTGGGAAACAAGTAGGCTGGACTGCCTGGTCTTTAAGATCTCTTCAGTATAACATCCTTTGATGTCCCAACAAAAAAAACAAAGGTTCTTCCAGACATTCTCTTTGCCCTTCACTGCTCAGTCCAGTGTGGTTATTTTAAAGACTCGTTAGATGTTTTCCACTGTCAAGATGAAGAGAAAAGGATGGTTTTTTTTTTTTTTTTTTTTTTTTGCCTCATCTCACAGACTCAAACTTATAATGTACACCATAACTATGTTGTCTGGAGTGATCTTTTAAACCAAAGCTTACAGCATGCAGTGTTGATGGTATGTCTTTCCAAGGGTCAGCCTCTCTATCAGCTTTCCAGGCCAGCTTCAGGTGCTGATGTAGCAAGGCCTGACCTGACTCAGGAAGGCTTACTTCCTAAGGAAAGATCTATGAGGTTCAGGATCCAGTGGAGGACAACTGTTGATGCAGAGAAGATGGAAGGAGATCAGTAGTAAATGTCTGAACTGTGAGGGGGGATGTCATTTCAGGCC
>JADRCD010204807.1:30274-32774 GCA_019843815.1 Montemys delectorum | reverse complement strand
GGAAATGTTATAGTCACCATCTGTGCTGGCTAGTTTTTATGTCAACTTGACACAGACTAGAGTCATTTTGGAAGAGAGGGAATCTCAATTGAGAAAATGTCCTCACCAGATTGGCCTATGATCAAGCCTATAGAGCATTTTCTTGTTTGATGACTGATGTGGGTGGGCCCATCTGACAAGGGCTGGGTGGTCCTGGATGGCATAAGAAAGCAGGCTGAGCAAGCCATGAGAAACCAGTAAAACGCCCTCCTGATAGGCTTCTGCTTCAGTTCCTGTCTCTAGGTTTGTGTCCTGAGATCCTAATCTGGCTTCCCTCAAACATGGACTAATAAACTGTAAGCTGAAGTAAACCCTTTCTTCCTTTCCAACTTGCTTTTGGTCATGGTGCTCCCTCATAACAGTAGAAACCCTCACACAGCATTTGACTGATAAGGAAGCTGAGTTAAGTCCAAGACTGTGTTAGTATGAGTGGCAGAACTAGGGTCCAAATAGAGACAAGCTGACTCCAAAGCCCCGTGTCCACAATTTTCACTATGCCACGCCTGTATATCCCCAAGAACTTCTAACTTATCCTTCATCGTAGAATGATCATATACAGCCTTCCCTCTGTACACATGAAAATGTCTTTACCACCTGCAAGAACCAACTCGACACTCAGGAAACAGGACTGATTCAGATAGAATACGGAATTTACTTGTCAATTTTTAAAGTTTTTAGTTTAGTTTTGTTTTGCTTTTTTATTATTATTATTCACAAATCCTGAGTCTCCAAGGCACTGTTTCTCAGAGCCTATTCCACTGGCTCATGACATGAGTGTTCACAGGGGACGTTTACTTCAAGCGTGGAATCTGACATACTGGAACTGAATCCCTGGGAGAGGTTCCTGGTAATCTGCACTTTGAAGGAGCACTCCAATGATTCTTATCACGCTAAAGATTGCCAGTCATTTCACAGTTGCATCTAGAAGTTCCAGCGGCCCCGCAGATCATCAATTCAGCAGCAGATGATTAGAGAAGGCTTTCAGAGCTCCTCCTCATTCAATAGCTATTTCAGGGAGCCCTGTAATGTGCAAGAAGTGTTTCTAAATCGTTGTAGTTTCCTTCTGTGTGAGGCAGCTGGTTAAGAAAGCTTCAATAATTTCCCAAGGGGCTCCAGTTAAGTGGACACTTATAAACTGTTTACAGTATAAAAATATACAAAACACACTTTTCTACCCCAAACTCAAAGTGAGTCTCTCAGGCTGGTATTCTGATCATCTTTGTTTCTGTTTAAAGCTGAAGGCTGTGACATGCCCTGTAAGAGCTGCCAGAATTCTGGCTGTGCACACTGTTCATCATCGTCAACCCCAAACCCATGCTCACCTACTGCCCCAGTAAGTCTGTGATCCCTTCAGAACTTTACATGACCAGTATCTTCACCACAGATCCTGGGCATGTTTGGTTTTGCTTCCCAAGTGCCTGCCCAGTTCTCAACGTTCCTTCCCTGCTCAGATTTGATGTCCCATCCTTAGAGAAGGCTTGTCACAAGACATTAGACATCTGATTAGCCCAGACTCCTCAGTTACCACCTATCACTCTCACCACAGCTTTTCTCTCTGTGTTAGTCAGCGTGGTGACTTAATCCCAAGTTGTCTTAGTAAATACACTATGGGCATAATCCATGATAGTTTTGTGCATTCCAGTGTCCAGGAGAGTCTCGATATAAAATAAACTTGCAGCTAACTGTTGTAAAGTACCTTGGCTGAAGGGAATGTGGTTCACAATGTTGAAGATTCTCAGTCTAATTCTCAGTCTGAAGTCTGACACACACGACAGGAGACACTCTACCTGTTTTCATTCCCAGACTTTCCTCAGCAGCAGAGAAGGCTAGGCTGCAGAGCTAGACACCTCAAATGTCTTTGAAGGTTTGAAGCGCCCATATCATAGAGCTGTATCTAGATCCCTTTAGTGTGTCAGAAGCTCGACTCCTAATGCTGGTTTTATATGTCTTAGGGCATGTTTACAGAATCATTAGTGGTTAAAAAAGATTTTGAAAACCCACAAGGTAATTATTTGTTTGCTGTTTTCCTTCCAAGGCTGAGCTGTATTCTGACTGGTGAGAGGGGATCATGCTGCACCAGCCAGGCCATCGAACGAGTCTGCTTAACTGGCTTTACCCTGGACACTTTATAGTCTGTCTTAACCAGCTGTGTGACCTACTAAGCTTACCTTTAGTAAAAGTGTTCCCTGTGGGAGAATTTATCACAATACAATCCTGCCAGTAATACTGTCCTATGAACGTTTGTTTAAGCTAATTTGATACTAAAAGATAGTTGTAAACATATTTAACATCAGAAATGTTCACCACCTAAAGCCTTTAGAGCATGCAGCAAAATGAGGAGGATTTAAATTATTGTCAAACATCGTTTTCTTTAAACTTAAACACTTATACTGTAACATAAATGTATACATAAATGTGTGTGTGTGTGTGTGTGTGTGTGTGTGTGTGTGTGTGTGTGTGT
>JADRCD010204807.1:10493-30264 GCA_019843815.1 Montemys delectorum | reverse complement strand
TGTGTGTGTGTGTGTGTGTGTGTGTGTGTGTGTGTGTGTGTGTGTGTTTTGGATGTAAGTGTAGCTCTATAGTAGAGCACCTGCCTGGCATACACAAGGGTCTGGTTTCATCTTTAACATAAAAAGATAAAGGAGGAGGAAGAGAGAAGAGACCTAATGAAAGCCTAGTGATCACATTTTTGTGAAAGAACTTCAAAGCCAGTGGCCTCTTAGACTTTGAGTATGCAGAGCCTCATTTTTCTGCATTAGAGTGAAAAAGAATTAGGGAGGTACAGGTACATTTAGTGAGTTTGGCTTCCCAGTATTGTGATAATCATGAGTCACTCCTCAAACAGAGTTTTTAATTAGTCAACAAATAATAGACTTCATCATGATACCTTTATGCATATGTAGTATACACATCATACATATTCATGCCTACTGCCCTCTCTATTTCCCTTGCTCTCCTCTCCCTGGCTCCCATGCCTCCCACATCCTACCCATCCCACAAGTAAGTAATCTCTTTTGCCTTTGTGTCATGAGCTCATAGAACTTGCTTTTACTTTCCTAATATTAGCATCCTCCAAAGCTTAAAAAAAAACCAAAAACCAAAACAAAAAATACCCTAATATTCATGTCCTGGAAGTTTGCAGACAATGAAGGATAATAATACTACTAGCTAACAATTATGTCTCACAGCTGCAGATTTCTGAACATGTTCATGCTCAGTCCACATAACTCAAAGAGAAAGCTAGGGTTAACAAGTCCATTTTACAAATGAAAAGACTGAGATAGATGGTGCCTTGAGTCACACTGTCACACCATCCTTGACACTTAGGAAGCAGAATTCTGTTCAGAGTACTCGCCTGCTTGGCACCTACTCACCAGCATGGGACAAGAATGCCTCCTGTGCATATTTTACTTGAGAACAATGAACCAGAAGTCTTAGCCCTCCTTGCTTGCTTGCTTTCTCTTCTTTTTTTTTCTTTAGACCATAGGATGAAGAATATGTTTTTGTTTTCTTTTCAAGGGAAGCTGAAAGTGAGCCTTCTTTCTCTCTGAACATCTTTTTCCAAAGCCATTTACCTTTATCTGGGTCCCCAAAAGACACTAATTCACAAGACAGTCCACTAACGAGCTTCCCTCTTTGTCTCCCTCTGTCTCTGTGTTCTGCAGTTAATAGCCAAGATACCAACTATCACAGCAGTCTGCAACTTGCATGGGGAGAAGCTGCAGGTATTTAAGCAGTCTCATCCAGACATAGTGAATACACTGTTTCCTCCATTGTACAAGGAGCTCTTTAATCCTGACTGTGCTGCGGTCTGCAAATGAAGGGGACGAGAACTCTCAGAATCATGGAATGCATCGCCGTTAAGACAAAAGCAATGTGTTCATGGGGACTTAAGGAAAATGTCACTACTGCAACATTAGGAATGTCCTGCACTTAATAGAAATATTTTTCACCGCTACAGTTTGAAGAATGTAAATATGCACCTGAATGGGGCTCTTTTGTTTGTTCGTTTGTTGTTTGTTTGTTTTTGAAATGATCATAAATATACAAATATAGGACACTGGGTGTTATCTTTTTTAATTTTATTCGGGTATGTTTTGGAGACAACTGTTTATAGAATTTTATTGTAGATATATACAAGAACAGAGCCGTACTTTACATGATTACTTTTCCCGTTGATTGTTCAACTATAATTTAAGAAAATTCCACTTAGTAGGCTTACCTATTTCTGTGTTTTTAGATAGTTGATGCATGTGGAAATTCGTAACTGTTTTGGAAAGTACTGTGCATGTATGTAATGAATATATAATATGGAAGAGTATTATATATGACTATTACGTATTCATGCACTGTGGCTTAAAATACCATGCCCACTAGCAATGGAGGTTCAGTCAGGCTCTCTCATGTGATTTGCTGTTATATGTTACTTTTATGTTAGACAATCAGGGTTTTCATTTCCAGCCAGAGTTTTCATCCATTCATAACAACATGATAGGACCCATTCAGAAGAAAGTCTACAAAGGAATTGGTGTAACACATAATTGTTCTTTTAGGAGCTCCATTCTATCAATTACTTCAAAGCCCCATCAAGATGGCACATACTGGGGGGAGGGGAGGCAAAAAGGATTTGAAGCCATTTTCCTATTTTATAGAACAGATAATGATATTGTCTATTTATTCCCATAATACAAAGTATTGAGGTTCTCCAACATTGAATTTGAATTTCAAAATGAATCTTGACTTTGGTGATTATAATTTCTTCAAAACAACAACAAAAAACTTCAGTCTATAGTTTATCACTATCATCAATGTTTTTAGAAATATTTGACTAGAAGTATAAGACAAGGTCCCTGTACCATTTTGTATAGATATTTTCTAATCATTTTCCCAATGAGCAGAGAGAAATAGAGCATACAAAGTTAAGAAGTAAATTCATTAAGTTGTACTCATGGTAATTTTTTAGAAAGGAGAAAACCAGGCAAGAGCCTGGGGCCTCTAATTTTTTTCAACTTCAAAATGCTGTATTATAAAATATAGAAAAAAATTCAGATTAGAAAATAAATAAATAAATCTTTTGTCTATGGGACTGATAAATCCCAATGCCAAAATTCTTTCCTACAATTTTAAATGATATCCTCTATTCAAACTGGTTACTTTTTAGCCACTAAAAAGTATGAAATGGAACAGTAACCTATATAGATTCTTCACCTACTCTCCTACGAAATTAAGTACCAGAAAAGCATGAGCTAGAAGCTATTTCTTCCCCCTGTTCCTGGAAGGCCTAGGTCTTTCATATGGACTAGTCTAAACCACACATATGCACAAACATACACACCGATCACACACACACACACACACACACACACACACCGATCACACACACACACACACACACACACACACACACACACACACACCACCCCTGCTTTGTAGCTCTCCATCAGTAGAAACTTGGAGTTTTTGGTTGTTTGGGTTTTTTTAGTCCATTATGCTCTCTTGAAGTTCTTGACAGAGAGTCACCTTCAGGATGCCTGAGAATGCCGGTGAATGATCAGAACAGTAGTGTTAGTCTTTCCTTTCAGAAAACGGGGGCTTTTCTCACCTCATGATTGATGAATTCCAAGCCATTGGGGGAAAACAAAAGGCTTTAAAATAATGAATCTCTTTTTCAACCACTGTTATATTCAATTAATTTAACTACATTGAACCAAATTACCTTTGGTTCTGAGAAGACAGCTGTAGACTGCTTATTATGCTGCTACAGGGACTCAGTTCTTTTTGGTGTAAATGTCACTCCTGCTAGCTCTTTGTATAAAGAATTAATTCCAAGAGTCATATTTCCTTCTAATGGAAAGATTACTTTACTGATTGCTAGGAAAACAGGGTAATGGAAGGCACTCAATTAAACCAAGCCACTTCCAAATGCGATATATGTTTTATGATTGGTTTGTGATAGGCAATGCTTACTGTGTCTACTTGATGTTCCCCTTTGAGCTTTGAACTCATGTCAAACTTCGTTTTCATTGTTCTGTTGGCCCAGTGTCTCCCATTGTCAGCCTGAAGACCCCACTGGGCTGCCAAGGGGCCCATTTGTTGCCTTCCGTTTACCTTGGAGGATTTACATGGGCTCAATTGATGAAGTAGCTAAGGTTTTTTTTTTCCTCCCTTGTCCCACGGGTGGTGTAGGAAAGAGATTGTTCCCCACATTTGCCTCAGGAGATACTGGTTTTGAAATTGTGTCATTTCCACTAGCCCTAGCGTTTCGTTGGGACAGCGTGAATCTTTTGAAGCAGAGGGACAGGAAGTAGAGCTAAGGAACTGAACCAGAACCAAACAGGGGTAACCAGTACAGGCTCAGCCCACTTTCCATCCAGAGAAGAGAGCTCCAGGTTTGGCTTCGGTTGCCAAGTTTTCCCTTTAAAGAGAATCAAGTCGTATTTTTAATAGTAAGAAAGCCTTTAAACACTGCCCTTTGAATATCTCAGTTGACTACATGAGATTTCTGTTAAAACACACACACACAAAACTCTCTTTACCACACACAGTCTCAGCAAGATGTTCCTTTTCCTGAGGTCGGGCAACTGTTCAGAATGTGCTAGGATGAGTTGAACACTGGAAGAAGGAACTGTGCTCTGAAGTCTCCTTTAAACCTCAAGGATGACAATCACTGCTTGATGCAGATGTTGCACTGAATCTGCTCAGGGATGCTGCATTTAAAAACAAGAAAAATGACTGGAGAAGGGGAAGGGGTGAAACAGGAAGCTGAGAACAAAATGTAAATGGCATAAATTGAACAGGCCAGTGAGAGACCCACCCTGACAGGCTTCAGAGAGGCCACAAAGGCTTAAGGTCAGAAAAATGAATGAAATTCTTTTTCTTCTTTGGACCTACCTAAACGTTCTACCCAAGTAAAGACATTGGTTCCTTTCTCTAATATGAGCAAAGAACAGGACAACCAGACTGTCCCCCACTTATCTCCCAATTAACCCAGGCTTCCTGTATAAATCCTTAGCAAAGGAAATACAGGGATCTAAGGGTTAGAGGTCAGAGCTGACAGGCAGTTGCACAAGACAACTGCAGTGCCTCTGTAGAATGAAAGACAAATCTTGAGGGAAAAAGCAATTTCAAATCTTGATTGATAGTTACAAATGGCTACATTGCCTGTGACTTGGTTTATCTTTGTGTCACTTTTTCTGGGGCTGTTTTATTCCCAGAGTGTACTTTGAGGGTCAGGGTATACTTTCCAAACACACTCTGTATTTTCTTCCTCTTAAGTCTTTCTTCAAGGTTCCAAGCTAAAGGACCTCCAGGAAAAAGCAGAGAATACTATGGTCTTAGACGATTAGATTCCCCTGGCAGCAGCTGGGAGACTCTGCATTGTATTTGACTGAATATTAAAACGGTAGGCATCAGGGTCCATGAGTGCATTTACATCATGGCTGCATTATCAAGCAGGTTACTTCCCAGCAGTCAGGTGGAGCTATTTGCAGGGAGACTTGCAGGTGGATGGCCAATTCTTACTGCCTCTCCATAATGATATGTGGAAGGGGACTCAAATTCTAAAAAACAATGCATGGGTCCTAAGAACAATCTAAAATTTTACTTCCCCCTCCCCCAAACACCAGAAATGAATAATGACCGTGTAAGTCCACATCCTGTTTATTCCACGAACAAGAAATCTTTGAGTGCTGGCAAATCATTTTTCCTGGCTTTTGTTCGATTGGTTGGGTTTTGGTGGTTTTTGTCTGTATTCACTTGTTTCTAATAAAATTGCCACAAAGGGCAGTAGGTTCAGGCAAGGATGTTTCTACTCTGGCAAACACCATTCAGAAGCTAGCAATAGCTCCTAAGCACTCATCTGAAGGGAAACTTCTGCAGAGTCTCACTATAAAAAGGAAGGAAGGAAACACCACCATATAGATAAAATGCTATTTGAAGTTCTTTTTGCAATTGCTGGTGCACATGTAGCCAGAAGAAAGGCCTGGTGTGGGAAGCAATGGGGTCTTTTTGAAAAAAACTGGTTACCTTTTTTTCATTTTAAGGGGAGTATGGTTTAGAACCAGAGGTGCCTGCCTATTTGAATCAACAGATGAAAATTCAAAACCCCCAAAATGTCAAGGAGTGGATGCAAATAGTGCTGCAGAGCTGTGTTAAGTTGACAAGGAAATGCCCAGCCTACAATAGGGCAACTAGCATTTGGCCAAGGCCTCACACCAACTGTGCTTCTGAATTATGGAAGCTGTCTTGGTTGTAAATGATGAAAGGTGTCTGTGAGTATAGTACACACCAAACACATCTCTGGGCAGAAGAGGGCCATAGACGGTCATCTTGCCTTCTCTTGTTGGTATCAAAAACAACATCTAGAAGTCGATTGGGTTAGAGCTAGTCAGGCCAGGTTTGATAGAGGGCAACATTGGGATGCTAGTACAGTGGGTGAGAGAAGAGATATTGCTGGTCTCCGTCTCTATCTAGTTCCCATATTTTCCTATCACTACTCAAAGATATAATGACAGGTGGCTTGAACAAAGTAGCAATCTCAAGATAAAGGCAAATCCGTTGAATGATGGCTTAAAAGAGACACTTGCATATGTCCCACTGAGCTCCACTATGAGAGAGCCAAAGGGAACTAGATTTCTTGTCCATTTTTTTCCTGAAAGTCAGATATATAACTTTCATGGGTTTTTTTGAGCCTGTATATGTGTCCTTAAATGTATGGCTTCAAATCTGTGACATTTTCTCCCTTTCTCTTAATTATACTTTTCTGCAATTTATTCTGTCATCAAGATAGCCTCGCCCCCACCCCATGTTCTGAAGTGCAGGTCACAGGTCACTGGTTCCTACACAGCAGGTAGGACTGTCTGTGCACTTTTTTCCTAAACTGCTGAAATTCCTCTGAGGTCAACTGGTCACAGCCACCGATGCTTCCTGACTGACCAAAGCACAAACTACAGTGGATCAGAGAAACCAGGCCAGTGGTTGTTCTCATAGCCAAAACTAAAGCACAAAGATGACTGGAATTAAACAAGCCCAACTACCCAACTATGGGACATGCAGAAGTCTGCACCCCTGTTGACAGCATGAGGCCCATGACACTTATGTTCTGGCTGTGGTGAATGGTGAGCACCCCCTTGTCACCAGCACAGCCATACATGAGACACTCATGAAGAATGTCTGAAAGCCACAAGCCCCACATCCAAGCACAGCACCATCCGCTTCTTCCCATTAACACACGCCCAAGAATGAAAACCACACACACAGAAAACTGAGTATGTATTGTAGAGATGTAGAGCAAAAATTAAAAAAAAATATTTTTTCAAATGTAATTACTTTTAATATATGCTTGTGGAAGGTCTAATACAATGTATGCTGTCTCCATAATTTTTGCTGTAAATAACTGGAGACAGTGGATACACTGGTTTTTCTATGTCTCTGTTTAAGCATCAGACTTTGTAACAATTTTTTAGAGGGGTTAAACAACAAAGGTAATACGCACTCACTTCCTTTCTGAGTGTTATGTACCTCTCAGTTTTTTAAAGGGGAAATGGTTGTAATGGTTTAAGCATCTGGACGGGTTGGCAATGTTACTTGTAAGCTTCTCTTTGTAGTACAACTAAGAAAGGGACAGGGCTATCAAATAACTGCTCCAAAGAATTTGTATTAAAGATTGGCCTAACGACCTGCAGATTCCATCTCAAGTAGACAATGTGAAAAAGGAAAATGTAAAAAGAAAACTGTTGTCTAAGTGAAGTCGTCTTTCCTCATAGTGAAGGGCTCTGGTCAAGCCCGTTCTGCACGGAACAGCTTAAGGATAACAAACCCTGCTTTCTGATGAACAAAATATTTTTGTACATGTTTATTTCTTAATAACTTGAGGTCAGACCACTCATTTGCTGAAGCCATAACTGACCTCCACCAAATAAATGTAATAAAGAAGCTGGGGAGGGTTGGGGAGAGACTGAGAGGTAGAAAAATCTGAGGGTGAAGATAGCAACAGAGGGAAGAGCAGGGTTGGTCCGGCGAAACTGACGCTTTTTTCCCTGCATCCCAAATATGACTTTAAAAGGCTAGTATTTTATGATGATCAATTTATAAAATAATAATAAAAAAGATATTTAGTTAAATGAGACTTTCCAATATTTTTTAAATCCCTGACAATGCTTCCTTGCTTTTAGGGTTGAGATAAAATGATTTTCCTATACTTCCAATGTTCTGAGGTTTAATGCTTCTGCTGTAGCTCCAGCCTACAGTGCAAGGTGCAGAGCCACTGAGTCCAGAGGTTGAAGCCATGGACTGGCTGGGGCTTGGCTGTACCTACTCCTCAGCTGCACCTGGAGGAGCATCATGGAAGGTACAGCTTGCTCCTCATTAGCATGCACACCACTGTGGCAGGGGGTCAATGTTGCATTGCCACAAGTATGTAAAATAAAAGCATTCATTCTGAAAAGCTAAGTATACTTTTTCAAAAGAGCAAGGCCTCCTGGAGTCAACCACTGATTTTTTTCCGGGAGCTGAATTACTCTATTACCATATACTCTTACCAGCCTGTAGAGGCAAAAGGCAAACTACAAATAAACCCAGTGATATATGTAGTTTTTAAATCTGCAATTTTCTGCTCTCTCTCTCTCTCTCTCTCTCTCTCTCTCTCTCTCTCTCTCTCTCTCTCTTTGTTTAATATATAAGCCCTAATTTCTGTGTATGTGAGTAAAACTGCAGCCTGAGTCATTTAGGAAGTAAGCATTGAATTTTTTTAATTATAAATATAATAGATTAAAGCAGCACTCCCTAACAACTAAAAAGAGTTTTATATTACTTTAGAATGTAACGAGGTTTGTCCTTATTTTATGTCCTGTAAATTATTAGTTGAATACTGTTAGCATTCCCAGATAATGCACACATGATTTCTGAATGTTTCCTGTAAATGACAATCAATGTTTATGACCTTCCCTTCCTCAATGCTGAACAAATTAAAAGAAGAAAAAGAAAAAAGTCTTCCTGGGTGCTTTTCTTCACACACAGGGAACAAGGAAGGACTGGGTGGAGAAGGAAGAGATCTGAGGCTTTAAGAATGAAGTCCTAAACTGGGCAGTGGTGACGCCCGCCTTTAATCCCAGCACTTGGGAGGCAAAGGCAAGCTGATTTCTGAGTTCAAGGCCAGCCTGATCTACAGAGTGAGTTCCAGGACAGCTGGGGCTATACAGAGAAACCCTGTCTTGAATAAAACAAACAAACAAACAAAAAACCAAAACAAAACAAAAAAAAGAATGAAGTCCTGTAGATTCTGGCTTATAGAGTTGTCTTCTTTTCCACTGAAAGATGGGTAATTGTTCCACTAGGAACTCTTGTGTTTCTCAGATCTGCCCTAAGTGAAAAGTAATTTTGGAGGATTGAACCAGAGTACATTTTGACCAAATAGCATACTAGGATACAATCAGCTTGACCTTGCTAAGGTGAACTAATAGGATAAATGTTGTTCTAACAGATCTACTTCTTCACAGCTGTGGCATATAGTTAAAAGAGGATCAACGTCTCTCAAAAGTAACAACTCTCTTTTTCCCAATACTTGCATAAAAGGTAACTCACCCCAGAGCAGAGCCATAGCAACCCAGTCCTTTAGACATGCCGTTGAAAGCTGCAACAAGCTTGAAGTAAATGAGATCCCCTAAATATCTGACCACCACTTTGGGGTCATAATTACTGATCAAGTCTCTGGATCTGGGTTGCTTGTTGTTTTGTTTTTTAGTAAAGCCCCACTGAAATCAATGTTTTTCAGCACACCTGAATACTTTGAATCTTGTTTACATCATCCTGTAGAGTAGATAACAATTAATAATCAAAACCACATGGCAACATTGAAAAACTTAGTTCTAAAAGAGCCAATAGCTTTCTCAAAATTAGAGTGATGCGGGCTGGGCTCACTAGAGTTGCAATGCTCTGAGGAAAGTGACATGAAAGAAGGTTTCAAAGAAAGTACTCACCTTCGGAACCAATGTTAACTCTTGCAGTATGTGCCAAAGAACACCTCCACACTGGACAATGCAGATACCACATGGTGCTGTGCAAAGATCACAGAAGCAGAGCTACTCTGTGACAGGGAGATACTGCGTGTCCCTTGGTCTCTGACTGGGTTTTCCAGTGCCTAGGGACACATAGTAAACATGTTACCACAACCTGTCTAGGCTCTTGATTGTCATCAATGAATGCACTGACAACTCTACCCAATGCTCTGCTCCTGTCACAGATCTTTTTCCTTAAATACGTGAACCAGTCACATGTCATCACTACCACACTAGGCCAAAGTACATGAGATGTGTCAGAGACCAAAGCAACTGTCTCAAATTGCCACCCTCCCCCAAGTGGCAGCAGCCTCCCGGCCCAATCTGAAAAGAGCTGGAAGTTCAGCAAACCCATTAATGCCACCTTAGCAGGGGCCACCTCTGATTGCACTTGGCCTTGTTAATGTGATTCTATGATATTAATTCCTGATGGCCTTGTCTCAAAGACCTACATACCATCCAAATTCATAGCACAGTATAGGCATTCTGATGCCTAATAACTATGCTCGGGGTCCTCCCCTGACAGTTTCAGCTAGTTGCTATCATTTCAGCATCACCCCTATCAGAGCCCCAAGCACTCATGCTTTTAGCAAGCTTAATGAGAAGGAAGATGGCCAAATATCAGCAACCAGCCATGAGAGAATGGCTCATCCCTTCTTTTCTCCAGAGACAGAACCAGGAGTAGTAACAGGGACCACTTTTGAGATGTGTTTGTTTCCCCCTCTATTTCCTGACACTGCATCGAAGTTCTAACTTTGAGGAATTCTTTGCTGTGGAAAACTGACTGATACCCTCCCACCCCAGCTCCTGAGTTCTGTGCCTAGCAAAGATTGCTGTGTCTCATAAGACACTAAAGGTTTGAATTGTGAAGAAACATGCAGCAATTGTGATGGCTCCAGTGGACAGGAACTCTGAAACAATTTCCCAGACTCCCCAAGGCTCCTCAAGTGAGTGGCAACAGTTTAAGAATCATTTCTTTCTTATCAATAATACAGCCAACCTAGTGTACCAGCTTTCTAGGGCTAAAGTAACACAGTGTGCTTTAAGACAGAAGTGTATGTTCTCACACTTTGGTGGGATAATTTATGATGCGAGTGGCTTCCTTCTGAGAAAGTTCCTATAAGGAAGAACTATTCTGTTTCACACCTAAAGTTTCTAGGTCTTTTTAAGCAAGCTTCATACTGTCTTTTGTATAACACTTGCAGAAATTCTGTGCCTTCATCCTCACATGGCAGGCTCCCTGTGTGAGTGTCTAGGCCCACATTCTTCCTTATTATAAGGGTGCTAGTCTTATCTGATAACCTCCCTTTAATTTGACTGTGACTATACAGAAATTGTATCCAAATGAAGTCCCATTCTGAGGTTAAGACCCCAGTATACACTTTTACAAACAGTCAAGGCTCCCCTCCCTTCTAATATAGTGTATCTATTTCGTAACTTCTCACTTATTCAATACGATTATGTAAACTTCAAGTCAATTTCAAGAGTTGCTATTACTCGAATATTGTCATTATGGACAGCCAGTCTCCAAATCACTTACTGTATTCTTTATGCAAATGGCACATAGCAAAGTCATACAACAGAGACAGAGAGAGAACAAAGCTATCTGAAGGAAAGGGGAAGAGGCTTGAAAAGGGGTAAACGGGTTAAAGTGGGAATTCTAAGACTCAGACTCAACTTTTGACTCCCAAATACTCTACTCCACTTCCATGAACCTTACTCAGGAAGCAAACATCCTACAGAACACAATGAATACAAATATAAGCTGCAAATGTTCACAGTACCTCCACAGCAAGGGGGAAAATATTTAACTAGGAAGAGAAAAGAGAGAATTTATAATCCTCTTATAGAACCAACTGTCAGCAGAAGAGACTTCCCAGAGCTGTAACCCATCCTGGGACAGCGCTTGGTGTCCCTGAGACTTCTCTGCTTTACTTCTCTTCTTTGCTTTGCATGCTTACCAAACATTATAAAGCCAAAAGTCCAGCCATCCTCAAACACATGGAGCTATGGTGCCATTTGGCCTTTTCCCAGCTTTGAAAAGATTAGGTGAAATGGGGCTGACTGGAGAATCACGTGACAGGCTGGACCAGCAGAGAAGGCAGAATCAGAAAACTCTACCCTACAATAGCCTCCCTCCCACCTCTCAGTTGGTGGGAACTTCCTCTCTCCTCAAACCAGACAACTAACTACATTACCCACCTTAAAATTCCCTGACACATACTACAGAGACTAAAACCACAGCACGCCCAGAAACTTTCTAATTTGGGGTGGGGGAGGGGGGGAATCTTGTATTTAAAGATATTATACCCTAAGATTTTTCCAGCCTTGAATGGTCAGTAAAAGGTATACCATTATAATAATCCTTTGGGGACTGATGAGTTGGCTCAGCAAGTAAACATGTTTGCTATACAAACCTGGTGAGCTGAGTTCAATTCCTAGAATCCATTTAAATGGTAGGAAAGAACTGACTCCACATTTAAATGGTACAAAAGAACTGACACCACAAAAGTTGTCTTCTGAGCTTCGTATGTGTGCCCTGGCATGTGCATGTACATGTGCACACACACACACACAAATAAATATATAAACCAATAAGTCAATAAAGTAATCCCTTGGATATACCTACTCATACACTAAGGACCTGCATGCTAAGGGAGTAACCAACTGTATTCTGACCCCAACTGAGGCTTCCTTTCGCAGAAGGTAATTCATACCTAGTCACTGTGAACCTGGTCAAGAGCCCATGGCTGGGGAGAACATAGGCTCACAGGGTGAACCTCCTGCTTCTGTTTTACTAAATGAATACATTATCAAACTGACCCTTAATATTGACCTTTATACCCAGAGACTACTTCTGCTCTCTGCCTTTGTCAAACAAACAAACAAACAAACAAACCTTTTGCACAGTGGCTAAAACTTTTTTTAAACTGTTATTGCATTATGATGAGAAAAGTTACATGATTTCAATTTATGTGAATTTGTTAACATTTAAAAACATATTTTATTTTTTATTAGATATTTTCTTTATTTACATGTAAATTTCTCCTTTCCCAGTTTCCCCTCCAAAAAAAACAAGCAAACAAACAAAAACAACAAGAACAAACCCCTGTTGCCTCCCCCCTCCCCATGCCTGCCACCCCACCCTCTCCCACTTATTGGCCCTGGCATTCCCCTACACTGGGGCACAAAACTTTCACAAGGTCAAGGTCCTTTCCTCCTATAGATGATCGAATTTGCAATCCTCTACTATACACATGCTGTCAGAATATTCAGTCCCACCGTATATAGTCCTTGATTGGTGGTTGGGTCCCTGGGAGCTCTGAGGGTAGCAGTTAGTTCATATTGTTGTTTGTCCTAAGGGGGCTGCAAACCCTTCAGCTCCATAGATCCTTTCTCTAACTCCTTCATTGGGGACTGTGTACTCAGCTCAATGAATGGCTGTGAGCCTCTACATCTGTATTAGTCAGGTATTGTCAGAGCCTCTCAGGAGATAGCTATATTTAGGCTGGCTTGTCCTTCCTTCAGTCTCTGCTCCATAATTAATCTCTGCCACTCCTTCCGTGGGTATTTGATTCCCCCTTTTAAGAAGGAATGAAATGTCCACCTTTTGGTCGTCCTTCTTCTTAAGTTTCTTGTGGTTTGTGGATTGTTCTTCCTGTATTCCAAACTTCTGGGCTAATAACCACTTATCAGAGAATGCATACCATGTGAGTTCTTTTGTGACTGGGTTACCTCACTCAGGATGATACTCTCCAGATCCATCCATTTCTCTAAGAATTTAATAAATTCATTGTTTTTAATAGCTGAGTAGTACTCCGTTGTGTAGATGTACCACAGTTTCTGTATCCATTCCTCTGTTGAGGGACATCTGGGTTGTTTCCAGTTTCTGGCTATTATAAATAAGGCTGCTATGAACATGGTGGAGCCTGTGTCCTTATTACATGTTGGAGCATCTTCTGGGTGGTTAAAACTTTTTTTAAACAGTGGTTTAAAAAGACTAGTGGCTGGTCAAGGTGCTAGAACAAGTGACAACTGAGCGACTATTCTTCAGTGTGACAGCTGTATTACTCCTGTGATGTTCACAAACATCACAAAATAGAAAGTAGGGAAAGATAACAGAAAAACGCTATCTTCTGAGGAGGACACTCATGAACTTACAGCAGCCGTGGGTGCCCACAGAATACCAGGTGTGTCATCTATCAGTCTTGAATAAGGAAGGACTCACTGGGGTGAGGTCTCCTTGGGAAGCTATTGGCAAGTGATGGCTGTAAAAGAGAGTCATTCATTGTTTACAGTGCTGAAGTCACTGGTGAACCACTCACATGCCCACTCAAGCACTCTGACTAAACCTAGTGGAACCCAACACAAAAACAAAATTGAGAGGCATAATAAGGAGCTAATGGGAGTGAGAAGAGTATACAGGGCTGAGTGTAACCAAAATGTATTTTGTGTACATTTACATGGATGATATTCAACTAATAAATAAGAAAATTAACATTAAAAGCACTCCACACAAATCTTGACCGTACACCATTCAAATAAAACATACATTTTGCCTTATAGATTTCTTCATCAAGACTAATTATTTTAGATGACCGTGGAAGACTCTTTTCTTCCTCTGAATTCGCCTTCCCAATTGTAGTTCCTCTCCGAATTAGTATTTCCATCTCCAGAAGTAATTTTATCTGAACGTTCAGAGCTCTCGGCTCTCCATTAAGTGGCATCATTCTTGGGAAACGCTTCACTTCTTCTAAGCACAATTTAAATCTCTTATCCAGACAGGTTCAAAGCAGCAGTTATGTCGCTCTTTCCAGTTCACTAGGCAGAAAGGAGTCCTCAGTGTGATCCCCTTGGTACCCACCTTGTTCCAATGTTCACTATCTGGCACGTTCCCTTACACTGCAGGGAAGACTAATGTCTCCCCAGGTGCCAGGACACATAGCTCAAACGAATATTTTTCTTATTTCCTTTTTGTCCCCTTTTATTGAAAATAGTTATTTTTTTCTCACACATAATATATCCTGATTAGTCTCCCCTCCTTACTCCTCCTAGCTCCTTTCCTCTCCCCTCCCATCCACTTCCACTCCTTTTCTGTCTCGCACCAGAAAACAAACAGGCTTCTGTGGAATAATAATAAAATATAATAGGCCGGGCAGTGGTGGTGTATGCCTTTAATCCCAGCACTTGGGAGGCAGAGGCAGGTGGATTTCTGAATTTGAGACCAGCCTGGTCTACAGAGTGAGTTCCAGGACAGCCAGGGCTACATAAAGAAATCAGGTCTTAAAAAAAACAAAATAATAATAATAATAGTAATAATAATAGTAATAATAATAATAATATAAAACAAAAATAACACATTGGAATTGAACAAAACAAACAGAAGGAAAAGAGCCCAACAAAAGGCAGAAGAAACAGAGACTCACTCATTCACACACTCCGAAATTCTATAAAAAATGCTAAACTAAAAGCCATAATATACACAAAGACTTGTAGGGTAAAAAGACATTTATATTATATACATCTATTATATATGACAAAAATAAAATTAATAAGATTAAAAAAACTAAAAACGGGATGAGCCTGAAACTTCATTATGAGACTAGGACCCTCCAAAGACACATTTTTCTGTTGGCCCTCTACTGCTGGCCATGCAGCCAACCCTCAAAGAGAGTTTGTTTCCCCAGTTAGATTGCCTTGGAGAAAACTAAATTTCGATTTTCAAGTATTTATCTATTGGAGATTGCTTCTGGCCGGAGACATGAGTACACTTCTCCTTTCGGCTCCAGGGTGCACCCATCCCCAAGTGGTACAGACTGCTGCAGGCTCTGTGCATGCTGCCTCAGTCTCTAGGAGGTCGCACGTGCATTGATCCTATTGATCTAGAGGGCCTTATTTTCTTGATGTCCTCCATCCCCTTTGACTCTTACACTCTATGCCTCCTCTTTCTTGGTGTTCCATGAGCTCTGAGGGGAGGGATTTAGTGGAAACATCCAGTTTAGGGCTGAATGTTTCAAAGTCTCTCACTCTCTGCATGATGTCTGGCTGTGGCTCTCTGTATTTGTTCCCATCTGCTGCAGGAAGAAGCGTCTCTAGTGGCTGAGCAAGGCACTGATCAATGAGTATAACCGAATGTCATTCGGAGTTATTTTATTGCTGAGGGCTGTTTGGTTTTGTTTGATTGTTTGGAACCATAGCATTTGGATTTACTCTAAGTCGATGGGGTTCCTGGTCTGTCTAATCTCAGGTTTTTGGTCATGCAAGTAGTATCAGGTATGGGTTCCATCTAGTGGAGTAGGCCTTTGGCCCACCATTACACTAGCGTATTGTGAAAAAAGAACACCATTGTAGAGCAAAGGGTTTGCGACTGGGTTGCTGTTTACATTTCTTTTTCAGTAGGTCATAGGACAAAAGATGCTAGCCCACAGAGGTGAAGGCCCTATGTAGGTATCACCTTGACTTTTATGTCCAATGAGCAGCTTCAGCAATGTGTTGTTGCCATCAGTTTGTGGAGAGTAGCCTGGGTTATTTGGGGATTCCCATTTGACCTCTTTGTCCAACAACTCAATTAAACAAAACCCAATCCCAGTACAGGAAGCTTCATTTGGTGGCAAGAGATGGCCACTTGTTCAATTGATCTTAGCCATTCTGATGGGTATAAGATGACATCCTAAAATAGTTTTAATTTACATTTCCCTAATGATTTAAAGATGTTGAATGTTTTGCTTAAATGTTTCTCTGCCATTTGAGTTTCCTGTTTTGAGGGTTCTCTGCTTAGATCTGTACCCCATTTTTTAAAAACTGGATTATTTGTTTTATTGATATCTAGTTTCTTGAGTTCTTTACATTTTTTGGATACTAGCAGATGTATAGTTGGTAAAAATCTTTTCCTAATCTGTAGGCTGCTGATTAGTCTCAATGACTATGTTGTTTACCATACTGAAGTTTCTTAGTTCCTTGAGGTCCCATTTATTAATTGTTGCTCTTAGTGCCTGTACTAATAACAGCGTCCTTTTCAGAAAGTCTTTTCCTATGCTGATGAGTTCAAGGCTATTCTCTACTTTCTCTTCTATCAAGTTTATGTATCTGGTTTTATGTTGGTCTTTGATCCATATTGAATTTTGTGCAGGTTGATAAATATGGATCTTTTGTATTCTTTTAAGTGCAGCTATCAAGTTTGACCGGCCAGTTATTAAAGATGGTGTCTTTCTTCAAGTTTGGGTTTCTGACTTCTTTACCAAAAACCAAGTGTCCATGGGTGTGTGGATTTATGTCTGGCTCTTTAATTCAAATCCATTGATCGACATGTCTGTTTTTGTACCAATACCATGTTGTTTTTATTACTATAGCGCTCAGGTACAACTTAAAATTGGAGGGGGGGAGGTTAATACCTTTATTGTTGTATTATTTAGGATTGTTTTAGCTGTCCTGGGTTTTTTTGTGTTTCTATATAAAGATTAAAATTATCTCTTTAAGATCTGGACAAATTTTGGGGATTACATGGAATCTGTAGATTCTTTTGGTAGGATAACCATTTTTATTATGTTAACCCTAGCAGTTCTTGAACATGGGAAATTGTTCAGTCTTCAATTTCTTTATTCAAGGTCTGAAAAGCTTTTAAGTTGTTTTGTTTATTTGTTTGGAGTCTGGGGGGCGGGGGAGGAAGGTGACAAGTTTTGCTGTGTGGGCTCAGCTGTCCGAGAACTTGTTCTGCATACTAGGCTGGCCTCAAACTCAGCAGTCCACATGCATCTGCATTCCTGAGTGCTGGAATTAAAGGCATACACCACCACACTTGGCAGAGTTTTTATCATACAAGTCTTTCACTTGCTTGGTTAGAGTTGCCCCCAAGATAATTTAAATTCCTTGAGGTTAATGTGAAAGTTGTTTCCCCGATTTCTTCCGTTTGTCATCTGTATATAGGAGGGCTACTCTCTTTTGTAGGTTAACTTCGTATACAACTTATTTTGCTTAAAGTGTTACCAGTTTTCCAGGGGGCCACCATGTGTACTATCTCTTGCAAGTAAGGCTACATTTTACCTTCCCAATTTATACCTCTTTGATCTCCTTTGGTTGTTTTATTTTGCTAGCTAATAGAGAAGATTTCAAGTACTATATTGAATAGATATGGAGAGACTAGAAGCCTTATCATGTTCCTGATTTTAATGGAATTGCTTTGAGTTTCTCAAAATTTAAGCTATTGGACTGCTGTAAATTGTCTTTATTATGATGAGATATATCTCTTGCATCTTTAATCTCTCTGGAACTTTTATCATGAAGGGGGTTAGATTTTGTCAAAGGCCTCTTGTATATCTAATGAGATGGCCATGTAGTTTTTGCCATTCAGTCTGTTTATATGGTGGTTTACATTTATGACTTATGTATGTTGAAGCACACCTGCCTCTCTGCAATGAAGCCTACTTGATCATGGTGGATGATCTTTTGATGTGTTCTTGGATTCAGTTTTCAAGCATTTCATTGAGAATTTTTGCATCTATGTCATAAAGGAAATTGGTCTGTAATTCTCTTTCTTTGTTGGGTCTTTATGTGGTTTAGGTATCAGGGTAACTGTGACCTCATAAAACAAGTTAGGCAATGCTCCTTCTGTTTTTATTTTGTAGAATAAGTTGAGGAATGGAATTTTTTAATAAGCTCCTCAAAAATAAAGCCCAGATATTTGCTGAAAACAAGTATCTTTTTTTCCATATATATTGAACCAGCTACTTTTCTGCTTGTCCCCAAAAACCAAGCATAAAAATTTCCTAAATGCAAATATTTGCTGAAAACAAGTATCTTTTTATTTATATATATATAGCCAGCTACTTTTCTGCTTATCCCCAAAAACGAAGCATAAAAATTTCCTAAAGGCAAGGTATTATAGTCATAAAAGAGAGAGCATCATAACACCTCACACTGTGGGAAAAGTGAAACAGAGAAGTAAGGTGGTCAGGACTCAGTTAAAAGGCATGTCTGTTTCCCTTATTCCCTGAACATTCTTGAAGAGCTATGTGGTAAGCATTATATGACACTCCTGAGATAGCAGGTGGCTAACATGCCTTCTGTCCTTCCAAGATCTAGTAAGGCAAATAAACCAGCAAAGAGTTTGACACTTTGAGAAGTGTATTTGAACTGAAAAGTAATAAAAACTCTACTTGGAAATTGCTGTAAGATAAAATGGGAGACCAGAATAAAGACTGTCATTTAAATGGAGATCTTGAAGGATAACAAGATGTTTGCCAGAAAATGTGATGAAAAGAAGAAAGGGAAGAAAAGGAAAGAGAGAGGGGATAGAGGAAGATGGGGAAAGGAAGAGAGAGAAGAGAAAGAATGAGAGATTAAATTAGAAAGATGAAAGGGAGAAAGGAAAGGGAAGGAGATAAAGAGGAAGGAGAAGAGGAAAAGAAGGGGGAGGCATAGGAAGGGAGAGAAGAGAGGAAAAGCAGAGAGAGGAAGAGAGAACTAGAACTAGAATGCAGAATAATTGGCAGCCACATTCCAAATCTTACCCAGACATGTTTTGTTTAGCTCTCATCTAATTAGGAAATTTCATATTAAATCAACATTTGCAGATTCTTTTGTAAAACAAAAGGGAAAACAGAAGGGGTCTGGCAGCAGTTTCCCCACAGACATGTTGAAACAGTGACTCATCCCAGGCAAAGCCTTTCCTTCAGACAGAACAGAGTTCCCTCAGTTTACCCTCTGCCTGATTTCTACCTTCCCGGATCCTTAGGCAGCTGAGCATTTGGTGCTCAGTGGTGGATGAAGATCAGAAGCCAGCTGTTACAAAGGTCTGGCATGCTTCCACGGGGGCCAATTTTGAGTTGAGTAATTCTACAGTGCTGCCCTTGCAGAGGTAGCCATCCATGGGCTAAGCCAAACAGTCATTTCTTTTATCCCTGTTTTTGGGGAGTTTGCTTGTTTGCTTTTTAAGCAAAACAAAGCTAAAAAATCTGGATTGGCTTCAGCTCATCTAGATTAATGTGCAAGGGAAAAAAAAGAATATACCCTTTGCAGTGCTTTGAATAAGCAGTGTCGCTTATAGTCTTAGACTTTTGAACACTTGGTTCCCCGATGATGGTGAGGTTTGGGGGAGGTACTAGCTTTTTCATGGGTGGTGCCACTTTGCTGGAGGAAGTATATCTCTAGGGAAGAGCTTTGAGGTTAAAAGCCTCTACCACTTCTCTCTCTCTCTCTCTCTCTCTCTCTCTCTCTCTCTCTCTCTCTCTCT
>JADRCD010204807.1:0-10483 GCA_019843815.1 Montemys delectorum | reverse complement strand
TCTCTCTCTCTCTCTCTCTCTCTCTCTCTCTCTCTCTCTCTCTCTCTTTCTCTTTCTCCCCCCTCTCTCCCCCCTCCTCCCCTCCCTCCCCCTTCTTTCCTCTTCCTCCCCCCTTTCCTGTGTGTGTATGTGTTCCTCCCTTCCTCCCTGCCTCTCTCCCTCCCTCCCTCCCTCCCTCCCTTGTTCCCTACCTGATTTGTTCAGGATGTGAAGATGTAAGCTCTCAGATCCCTGCTCCTACCACCAAGCCTCAGCCAGCAGCCTGCTGCCCCACTGCAATCATGACTCTAATCTTTGGGAACATAAGCCCACATAAACTCTCTCTCTATAAGCTGCCTTGGCCCCAGTGTTTTATCACAGCCACAGAAAAGTAACAAATTTGCCCATTACTTATCTTGTCCGTCACCTGCTCAGGAAGAGCTTCTTTATTATATAGAGAACTCAGTCTTACTGAGACTTGATGACTGCAGAGAAAAACTGAGCCTTCAGGGCTCTCCAGAAGGAAAGATGTGAATGCAGAAATGTGAAGGACATAAACCAAGAAAGGAACCGATGAGATCATGAAACTAGTGCCTCGAAAGGTAGTGACCCATGAACTGCCCACTGCACGGATGGCTCTGAGGACCTGCAGAGCGTAGGGGCAACATGGGTTTCGAACCATTGGCATGTCACTGAACAATGTGCACTTGCACTGGTTACGTTTTTTAACATTACTATGACTAAGTAACTGACAGAAATCAGTTAAGGGGCAAGGCTTTTTTTTTTTTTGGCTCACACTTCACTAGAGGGAAGGCATAGCAACTGAGCAGATTGTAACCGTTGTAGCTTGCTGCCACTGGTCATATCACAGTGGCAAAGAGAAAGCAGGGCACTTGCGCTGGAAGTAAGACCAGCCAGCTGTAGTGCTGTGGGCAACCTAGACAGGCTTCATAACCCAATGGTCCTTTAACCTCCCAAAATGGTACCTGGGAACCAAATTTTCAAGCACATGATATTTCTCATACGGACATTTCGTAGATAAACCATAACAGTACCCCCTTGTAGTCCCAATATAGTCAACCTCAAATGGTCTATGAAATGATGAGAATTCGAATATTCACCAGAAACTCACAAGTGTCTTTAGAACAGGTTTGGCTAGCCACAGGGGAGGGAACTGTATATGTAACCTAAGTCTCATAGAAAAAAAAAATGCACTGGGCAGTGGTGGTGTATGCATTTAATCCCAGCACTTGGGAGGCAGAGGCAGGCTGATTTCTGAGTTCCAGGCCAGCCTGGTCTACAGAATGAGTTCCAGGACAGCCAGGGCTACACGGAGAAACCTTGTCTCGAAAAACCAAAAAAAAAAAAAAAAAGGTAAAATATTATTTATGCAATAATTTAATTGCTGGAGAAATCATGTTTAAGATAAAATTATGTATCAAGTTATTTTGTTATTCAATATTAATATCTGATAAAACCATATAAATTTTGTGTAAGGACTAACAAGATAAAACAGCGTTTGAACTTGCCTATTGATGATAAAGCAAGAGGTTTTCTGGGCCTCTTTAGTTCTTTGCTTGAAAAGAAGCTCATGGAACTCACTGTAGGAAAAACTAGAGGGTGATTTTGTGTGAATTTCTGTGTGCCCAGTACAGTGACAATCCTCTGCAGACATGGCTATGGCAAAATATCTGCCAAGTCTCCCAATTGCCTTATGATAAGGGCAGTCCCTACCTGCACTGAAGTTCAATTGCAACATCTCACCAGCTGGCATAACAGCTTTGGCCCATAATTCACCTGCTGGCTCCTCATGCTTGTGCCTGATGGATGTGAATCCCCAAGCTCCCCGTGCCATTCCCAATGATGCCTGTAGTAAAACTTGTGTCTCACACTCATTCACCGACTCATAATCCTGCCGTCAGCTGGGATGAAATGTCTTCCTCAAATTCCCCAGTCTGGAGGCTCCTGCCAAGTCAACGATGGCCTGCCAGGTGGCTGAGACTTGAGTGAGCATCTGTTCAGCTTTGTGTTTGACCAAAATGACCACTGGGAAGCTGTATTCCACAGATGTGTTATTAGGACCAGCAGGGAAAAACAAAAACAAAACTCCAGAGTTTGCCTTTAAAAGAGAACTACATGTTATCCATTTCTAAGTAAATATTACCCGTATTTCCAGTGGGTCCCTGAGCACATGATCCCATATTATTTTTTTACACACTGCTGATTGATAGTGAAATATTGGAAGGTGGTGACGCTTGCTATCAAATTGAACTAACTGATGCTAACTGAATATCTATCTCATGCCATAGGAGTGGGACAATGTTGCAGAATTCATCGCAGCTATCTTTCACATGTATTCTTCATCTGAGCATCCCAACAGCCTATAATGAGAAAACTGGTGTCACAGAAGATCAATATTTGCAGGCAGGACTTCCAACCTTCAGCCGTGAAGTACAAATTCCCTTCTTAAAATGAAGCCAAGCATAACTGAGAGATAGAAGGAGGTCCTTCATATTTTAGTAGGACTAGAAAGTCACGATTGAGGGAGTTTATTGAGTTACTAAAATAATTTCTACACTGCAGTGAAGCATTCATGTCTCAGTTATTCCCTAATGAGTCACTGTGTGCTAACAAAGTCCATATGAGAACATAGACATGCTTGTAGATTTACTAATAACCAACAAAAAGTCATTCTTGATAAAAGTTCTTGTTGATATAGGAATAGACAGAAATCATGAAGTATAGATAATGAGGGTTAGATACTCAGATAAATGTCAGGAAGCAGAGTACAGTGGGAGAACTCCATGAGAAAGACTAAGCGAGCCTGACTCCCTGAGTTGAATCCATAGCACCTATGGCATAGGGAGATAGCCAACCTCCAAAAGATGCTCCGGCCACATACTCACTGTACATGTGTGCACCCATACTCCCCAACACACACAATAATAATAATAAATTAAATATAAGAGAGTAGAATCATCTTTATAATTATAAAATAACTATTTCTTTAAAAAAACACACAAAAATCTGCCTTTCAAGTGATGTATTCAAATCAAAAGACATTTTTCTTGGGTAGCTAAATGAATACGTATGTAAAAAGTGCACATCTTTAAAGTTCTATTTTATAAGAAATAATACAGAAAAGGAAAACTCACACTACAGTAATAAATGCCATAAATAGGAAAAATAGCGATAAAATGCAATCCTATATAGACAAAATTATAAACATTCTCTCTCTCTCTCTCTCTCTCTCTCTCTCTCTCTCTCTCTCTCTCAAGAAGATAAAGGACTGTGTTGAATTTTGAATTTCTAAAGGGAAAGGACATAATAAATAATAGAACCATAATATACTAATCATACATAATGAGGTACCACAAAAAGAAGTAACCTGTGTTCATAAATTATAAGACATGTGCCGTCTCCTCTTAATGATAAACCCATGAATCTGTTTACTTTTAAGTACCTTAATATGTGCTATTTCTTTTTTTTTTTAATTTTTTTTTCAAGACAGGGTTTCTCTGTGTATCCCTGGCTGTCCTGGAACTCACTCTGTAGACCAGGCTGGCCTCGAACTCAGAAATCCGCCAGCTTCTGCCTCCCAGGTGCTGGGATTAAAGGCGTGTGCCACCACCGCCCGGCTAATAAGTGCTATTTCAAAACAGAATTTTAAAGATGGTTGGAAGAGAAAAGTAGAAAATGGAATAATAAAAATTCTACCCTAGAGAAAGAACCCAGCAAGATGGCTCTGAGTGTGTTTTAATTTGATTTCTGTTGCTGCGATAACTACCATGTCCAAAAGCAAGTTAGAGAGGAAAGGGCTTACAGGTTTGGTTTACAGGCTAGCTGTCCATCAAGAGAAGCCAAGGTAGGAACTGAAGCAGAGACCACAGAAGAACCCTGCTAACCAGCTTGCTTCCAGGATGCTTTTCTTATATATGCACAGCCCACATACAAAGAGAGAGCACTGCCTGCAGAGAACTGGGCCCTCCCACATCACTTAACAAGCAAGAAAATGTCCACAGATATAGACACAGGCCAATCAGATGAAGGTAATTCTTCAGTTGAGGTTCTCTCTTCCCAAATGTGTTGAGTAGACAACTAAAGATAATAACCCAGTGGTAAAGGTGCTTGCTGCCAACCTGACTGCCTAAGTTTCAGTCTCTAGAACTCACACAGTAGGAAGAATGAAGTCTTGCATACTGTCCCCTGGTCTCCAAATGCTCACCATAGAGAGTGTGCATGTATGTGCGCACACGCTCACACACACTCCCACCCCAGCCCCCACATATGCATGCAAGCACACACACCTATACCCTCCCCGACACCCTACACATCCACACAAGCACACAATACACACTAATAAATAATATAACAATAGTAATAATAATAATAATAATAATAATAATAATAATAATAATAATATAATAAAGGTGAAACTACAGTTTTCAAGTCCTAGATAAAACTAACAAGAAAAATTTATAGGTATAGAAACTGTAACCAGATAATAAAAGAATTCAAGAAAGCTAGAGGTGAACTATCTAATATCAAAAAATTACAGAACTACTTAGCATATTCAATACTCGAAGGTCCTTTATGCACCTCACTATTTATTTATAAAGTATATTAGAGTTCTGAGGAAAAACTGAAAAACAAAATGAAACCAAAGATCTTAGATTCTAAAAGATCAAATAAGTTTCTTCCAAGATAATTTAGAGAAGATTGTAACAATACAGTAACAAGTTTGATCTCATAGATAAGTTTTTAACTCTGTGCCCAATAAACTTTAAAGTGCACGTTATTTTCAAACACATGGTACATTCATTAAAAATTTGTGGTCAATCACAAATTCTCAATAAATTCCAAAACTACGAAATTCTTCAGCCTTATGGAGAGCCTACCACCACCAAACACAGAAAATCAAAGTATCTAGACATCTTTTGCTGTTAACCCTTAGGTTGAAGGAGAAATGAAGACTTACATTGGAATTAGTTAGTATTTGGATGTATCATGAGGGTGGGAACCTGTGATAGCATGTGTGGCTTTATTTGAAGAGGAAGAGGGATCCTGACCTTAATCTGCCATGCTCTGTGATGCCTGTCACCCACCATGCTGAGATGCCACAGGAAGACTTTCACTCAGCACTGGCACCACGCTCAACCACGCCCCAGTCTCTAGAAACATGAGTCCAAAAAGTCTCTGTGCTTTGCAGTGACATCCTCTCAGGTATTTTGTTAGAACAATATTCCTGGTTTTTTTTTTTTTTCTGCTCCTGTGATAAATCACTCTGACCAAAAGCAATTTTGGAGATGAAAAGATTTATTTGGCTTCCACTTCTTTTTTTTTATTAGATATTTTCTTTATTTACATTTCATATGATTTCTCCTTTCCCAGTTTCCCCTAAAAAAAAAAAGAACAAACCCCTGTTGCCTCCCCCCTCCTCTTGCTTGCCACCCCATCCTCTCCCACTTATTGGCCCTGGCATTCCCATCTAAGTTACCATCTTCCACTGGTGCTCTACTGGACAGGAACTCAAGCAGGAACATTAGTGCAGGAAACTATGAGGTACTGCTGTTTGCTGACTCAAACACAGACTCCAGTTCAGCTAGCTTTCTCACACAGCCCAGGACCAATCTGTCTAAGGGTGGTGCTGCTTACAGTGGACTGGGCCGGTTTCCATCAAATAACAACCAAATGATATCCCCACAAGCCAATTTGGTCTAGACAATTCCTCAACCCAGGCTTTCCTCTCAGATGATTCTAGACTGGGTCAAGTTGACTAACTAGCTAACTGGGATAAGCAACATTTATTTTCCTTACTTAATCAGTCTCTCTCCCAGATAATCCTTGATATCTAAGGTCCAGGATGACCCATCTTTCTCCCAGTCTCTTTTGACCTTCTGTCTGGAGTGCACACATTACTCACTCCTCCCTGAAATCAACTCCCTGCTCTTCTTTTTCATATGTGTTGTGCCTCGTTGATCTTATACTTTCTGTCAGAACTGTCCTTGCCCAGGTGTCCCCCCACCCAGCTCATGCTGCTCTGTCTACAAGAGAAACCACCATTTCTTCCCTTTCTGCCCCCTTTCAGTGCATTAAAATCTTCCTTGTCATGTATTTAGTCAATAAAATGTTGACATTCCCCTAACACGGGTCTGGCTTTTGCCCTTGGCTAGTGGGAGGTGGTTTTCAGGCCCTTAGACTGTACCAGCTGATAGGAATGTCTATGTGGGAGCTTGGATCACTGACCCGTTGAATAATGTAATTGATGATGAGACTTTCCACTGTACTGTATCAGTTCTGACCTCAACAAGGACTATAGACCAAAGGTGTTAGCCCAACCTGCTAGAAAGGCTGGACACTAAAAGACAGTTATTCAGAAAGTTTATAATTAATCCTGGGCAGAAAATCTAGACAGAAGCCCAGTGAGTTTCCCCAGTTGGTTGAGGGCCACATGTATTGTCAAATAGCACGATGATTGAGAAGGACAGCTGCCAGAGTCTCAGAGCTGAACTCCTCCAGGGTTGTTGCCTATGCTTTCCTTCCTTCGGTTGTGTCCTTGTAGGAAACCAAAGCCATGAAAATCCCAGTCTTAGGGATGGCTATAAAGTGCCCCTAAAGGATGATCACACCTAGGGGTGACTCAGGAATCCCTTGAAATTTAATGAATTTGATGTCAAAAGAGAGGAATTTTTTGAGGCTGAGTCTCACCGTGTGGTCCTTGCCTGGCTTGGAACTCACAATGCAGACCATGCTGACCTCCAACTCACAAAGGATCTACATACCTCTGCCTCCCACTTGCTGGACTTAAAGGCATGCATCACTACTAAGCATGGCAAAAGTGAGGGAAATCGCCCAGTCTGTCTGGGCTGCTGTCCAGAGAAGACCTTGGGTGGAAGCTCTGCAGCCAGTCCCGCAACACCCAGAGGAAGCTCCACTCCCAGGCGCTCTGACATACCCAGGATCAGAGGTGAGGAGGAACCAACATCTATCCCAACACTGGGAGTAACTGGGACCAGCAGAACCAGGCACACAGGAACTCCACCAGCCCAGTGACTTGGGTTCCTTCCGGTCTGTCTGGGCTGCTGTCCAGAACAGACCTTGGGCACAACTCTGCAGCCAGTCCCATAACACCCAGAGGAAGCTCCACTCCTAGGTGACTTAACAAGCCCAGGATCACAGGATCCCAGAATCACAGGATCACAGACACAGCTTGACTCTGAGGAGTTCTGACACAACCAGGATCACAGGAACGACAGGCTCCAGTCAGATTTAGCAAAGACAGATAGCAGTAGAGATATCCAGATGGTGAGGGACAATCGTAAGAAAATAAACAACACAAACCAAGGTCACTTGGCATCAAAAGCAAAATTCAGATATAAAATCACTTCTCATGGTGATGATACAGGACTTTAAGAAAGATACAAATAGCACCCTCAGA
This sequence comes from Montemys delectorum, assembly GCA_019843815.1. Classification (NCBI taxonomy): domain Eukaryota; kingdom Metazoa; phylum Chordata; class Mammalia; order Rodentia; family Muridae; genus Montemys; species Montemys delectorum. The sequence goes on along the minus strand of JADRCD010204807.1, from coordinate 3,066 downwards.
GAAATACAAGAGAACACAGGTAAAACAGCTAGAAGCCATTCAAGAGGAAACACAAAAATCTCTTAAAGATCTTCAGGAAAATACAATAAAACAGGTGAAGGAAATGAGCAAAAACATCCAGAATCTAAAAATGGAAATAGAAACAATAAAGAAAACAGAAAGAGAGACAACCCTGGCCTCTTTCCTAGGACAAAACCTAGGAAAGAAATCAGGAATCATAGATGCAAACATCACCAACAGAATACAAGAGATAGAAGAGAGAATCTCAGGGGCAGAAGACACCATAGAAAACATTGACACAACAGTCAAAGAAAATGCAAAAAGCAAAAAGCTCCTAACCCAAAACATCCAGGAAATCCAGGATGCAATGAGAAGACCAAACCTAAGGATAATAGGTATAGAAGAAAGTGAAGATTCCCAATGTAATGGGCCAGCAAATATCTTCAACAAAATTATAGAAGAAAACTTCCCTAACCTAAAGAAAGATATGCCCATCAACATACAAGAAGCCTTCAGAACCCCAAATAGACTGGACCAGAAAAGAAATTCCTCCCAACACATAATAATAAAAACACCAAATGCACTGAACAAAGAAAGAATTTTAAAAGCAGTAAGGGGAAAAAGTCAAGTAACATATAAAGGCAGGCCTATCAGAATTACACCAGACTTCTCACCAGAGATTATGAAAGCTAGAAGATCCTGGGCAGATGTCATACAGACCCTACAAGAACACAAATGTCAGCCCAGGCTACTATACCCAGCAAAACTCTTAATTACCATAGATGGAGAAAACAAGATATTCCATGACAAAACAAAATTTACACAATATCTTTCCACAAATCCAGCCCTACAAAGGATAATAGATGGAAAACATCAACATAAGGAGCAAAACTACACCCCAGAAGAGGCAAGAAGGTAATCTTTCAACAAATTCACACAAACCTAATTCCACCTCTTATAACAAAAACAACAGGAATGTGACAATTACTTTTTCTTAATATATTAATATGAAAACTAATATTACCAACATATCCAAATCGATTGAAATCCGATAATATGAGGAATTAGAAATTTGTTGATTGTCATCCAACGGTCTCTCTTTGGTAATTGGAGAAATAGTTCCAACATTGTACAATCTATATACACTTTCAGCTTGTTTGTGACAGTGTCTTGCTGTGTACAACATAAGGGTCTTGAAATCTTGCTTCTCCTATCTCAGCTCTCTATTAGTAGTATTGTTTATTTCATTTTCAGAACAGCTTATATATTTCAAAAGTCTTTATATACCCAAAAGAAACATAGACAATTAACTAGGGAGGTTGCTTATAAGAGAACAACAAAGAGTGAGACTGAATGCTTTGCTTGACGTTTGTAACTCTTGTATCAAGTTTGAAGAAGAGAACTTTATAAGTTACTCTTTCTTTGAGATGAATGCTTTTCCAAATTATCACAGCTGACGAAACAAATTCTTACCCTCACTCAATGTCTGTGCCACCCTTCAAGTAGAACCATTGTTCACTGAAACAGTTGGTGAAATGACTTTATGGATAGACCATCTTAAATATCTACACCATTTCTTAAATGAATGTAACCTGTTCTCTGTGGCTTGAGAATAAAGTCACTCACTTAAGTCAAATAGCTTTGACCATAGCAGGAAGTCTGTATCCAGAAATTGAGCCTACAATTCATTTCTTGGTGCAGCAGAACTATCAACTCTCAGCTTAGCTACGATGGAGGTAAAATCCTTCTGTGATGTGAGGGTCATTGAAGTACAGCCTTATTACAATGAAATCCAATGTCTAAAAATTGTTCTTATTTTGGGCTTGTACCACAGTAAGAGCCAAGATTTTAAACTCTACTAAATACAAAACAAACAAAAAGACTTTATATATTTATGTTCATTTAGGAAAATACCAGTAGTGATGTATTATTTTGAAGTATACAGTTAATATGTTTGGAGTTATTTAAAATTTATATTGAGAAAAATGTATTTTCACTATTGCTGTAGACAAGCATCTACATAAGACTGTCAAATTGATTGTTGTTTTATATCAAACAACTTTTATAATACTTAATACTTATTTGTATTGTTATAATATCTTATAAACTTTAAGGAATATGACAAAAAAGATATTGTAGGTATTGAAGGGGGTCTTTGGGAGGAGTGGGGGTACAAAAGAGAAACAAGAATGTGATTTAATTCTATTTACTTAAATATGTTTTTAAATGTTAACAAATTCAGATAAATTGAAATCATATAACTTTTCTCATCATAATGCAATAAAAGTTTAAAAAAAAAGTGAGGGAAATCTTGTGGGAACTCCCCACAGCCAATTATGTTATGTATTCCTCATTGCTAAGACAAAACACCTGCAAAAGGCAATTGAAGGAAGGAAGGGTTGGTGTTGGCTCCCAGTCTGAAGGTATAATCCCTCACAGCTGGAAAACGTGACAGTCAGAGCACAAGGTAGCTCTAGTCACATTGCATTCGCACTGAGAAGGTAGAGTTAAATGTTGGTGCGCTTAGAACCCCCAGATCGTGGATAATGTGCTAGCATGAGCCTCACTCTTCTCTCCTCAGTTAAATCTTTCAGGAAATGCATTCAACAGACTTACTCAGAGCTCTGTACTCCAGGTGATTCCAACTTTAGTCAAGTTCCCTGTAGAGACTAACCTGTATTCTTCACCAGGAGTGGGTCACTGCTATACAAACAGCCTAGACCTTGTGTCACATATACAGCATCCACAGAGCAAACACAGCCTCTGCTACCTGTTTCCATTGCAGTCATCTATGCCACTTTCAGGTGAGATGTGCAGGGGCTGGGATGGTGCCTCAGCAGTTAAATGTTTTTGCTTCAATTGCAGAGGACCTGAGTTCAGTTCCTAGCATCCACATGGCAGTTCATAATTATCTGTAACTTCAGTTTCAGAGGATTCAATGCTCTCTTCTGTCCTCATGAGCAGAAACCACATGATGCTCATTCATATGTGCATACTGGAAAAACACTCCTAAACACACACTAAATATAAATAAATAAATAAATAAATAAATAAATAAATAAATAA
>JADRCD010204806.1:0-10256 GCA_019843815.1 Montemys delectorum | reverse complement strand
GTACCACAAAATGGCTTTCCAGGACCTTGACCCCATTCCAGAAAACCCATTCGTACTTGTGACTGCTGGACGGCTACAATGGTGTCTTCACATCCATAGAAAATTAACTAATGCATCTGGCACTGAGGTTCCTTAGACCCCAAACCTAATAGGCTACTGCCAATGCTATTGATTGACTTCTAGAATTGACAGTAAGAGCCTCTTGATACAAATTTGGGTCATAGACTATGGAACATGAAATTGAAAGTATAAGTATATATAATATATATATATATATATATATATATAGTTGTAAACAATAGTATATACCTTTCTGTTTTAAAAATGTATTTCTTTCTTTCTTTTTCTTTTTTCTTGGTTCTTTTTCGAGACAGGGTTTCTCTGTGTAGTTCTGGCTGTTCTGTAGCTCACTCTGTAGACCAGGCTGGCCTTGAACTCAGAAATCCGCCTGCCTCTACCTCCCAAGTGCTGGGATTAAAGGCGTGCGCCACCACCGCCTGGCTTACAAATGCATTTCTCAAAGATTAGCTTCAAATCATATAAATATACCAAGTTACATAATATTCTTATTGAGCAGATTACTCACCTTCCACACAGAAGTACAAGGAAATGAAAGGGCAGCAAGGAAGTCGGCCATTTTTTTTGTTTTTCAAAACCAAACTCCAACTGTAGAAATTGTACCCATTCTGCCCAAGACTAGAAGAAGGGTATGTCCTTCATAACACCTTTCACAATGGAGGACTGAAGCATAAAGCAATCAAAGACCTACGACTTGGGGGTCTTGCTCTACTTCACACCTACTCTAGGTTACAGGCAATCTTTGAGGCACAGTGGAGATCCCTCTGCTCTGCAAGTTTTCATATTAGAGAACGAAGATCTTGGGGTAAAAACTGTGAGCAGATGGGATCCTCAGCCTGCAGATAGCATCTTCCACTTTCATCTTCTGAAGCCTGTCAGTGCCTCTTGCCAGGGAAAACGAAGAAAAAGAGAGGCTTACTCTTGAAAGAGTTATGCATAGGAAAATGTGTGAAATAGAAAATATTTGAAAGGATGTACCCATTATGTATTCTGGAATCAGGCATTCTGCAAAAAGGTAGCTGCTTGCCCTGCCTCTTGAAACGTACCTGAACTTTCTACAAGCCTTCCCCAAAGGAGTGTTGAAACAGCTTGATACACTATTCTGAGAGCATTGTTCTAGCATATGTACTGAATGCACTGGCTACCTTCAAGACTTTCTAGACACAGCAGCCGATATTGTCAGAGCTAATTCTCTTCCACTTTGTCTGTGTTTGCTTTCTTTCCTCTTTGGTGTAGTGTGTTACTTGTGTAATATGTCAGAATGTGTGCCCCCCCCTCTCCCTGAAAAGTTAGAAACTGTAACTTGTGTTCTGATCTTACCCAGACAGGCCAGGTATACAGTCTAGGAGTGACCATGCTAGGAGACACCTGAGAAGACACACACCTTCAGCCAATTCATTTCAAATGTGTGGTCCGGTTAAGTTCTTTCTCTTTCCTTCTGCTGCTCTCACGGAGATCCACCCAGGAACTTGTGTCAACAGCTCCCTCCATGGACCATTCATTAGAGTTGCAATGTCACAGTGTCAGTATCTTGGTATCATCTGAGTTTTACTTTTGTTTATGAGGGGAGTTTTGTTTTAATTTGTATGTCTGTTTTCAGATCTAGAGACTTTTTAATTGTTTTAAATCTCTGTGTACCACGTTGCTCTGCTTGAATTTGTTCTTGAGCAATCCAATGTAGCCTTGTAGTCTGCAGTAGCGCTAGGCACTTCCTCAGCCTGGCTCCCTGATCTCTGGAGGGTCTGCAGATGATCTCTTTAATGCTTAGCTTCATGTGTTCCTTCAAAAAAAAAAAAAAAAACTCATTTCCCTGACATTTTGTTTTTAACATGGAAAACTTACGGGAGTGTGTATGTGTCTGTCTACAATTTTCAATTTTGTTGGTTGTTTGACAAACACTGGGGACCAGAGTTGAGAGTTGAGCACTTCCTATTAAATTCCTGCTGGCTTCATCGGTGTAAAAACTTAAGGCTGACCTCCACTGTAAGGCTGTCTGATGACAGAAGTGTGGCCATGCCTCCTGCACTGAGCCTTTCACAGAGTGCTGTCAGGACTGTTTTCATTTGTTTCCTGTTGAGAAAAGCCACAGGGAAATGGCAAAGTAGTACTCAATGACATGTTATACTGGATTTAAGCAAAGGCTAATTTTTAATTTTTTATTGTTGCAACAATTGCCCGTGTGTGTTTTTCTTTATTCTGCCTTTACCTCTTGTAGTTTTATTTCTTCCTCCTGTAAGAAGCCCTTTGATGTTAAATCTTTCCTTGCTTTGTGATTTAGAAGGGAAAGATTGCTTATGTGTTAGGAGTTTCTCATCAGATTTTCCCTAAGCCCTAGGATCCTCCCTCATTTCTTTTGTCCCAACACAGGGATCAGAAAAGGAGTGTCTCTGCAGGAGGTGAGGTAGAAGAGAGGAGACTGAGGTAAAACAAGAGAAACCTGAGGGAAAGTATTGAAGGTCTGGCAAACTCAAGATTCTTCCTCTCTATTTCCCTTAGCTCTAACCCCTGACATGGGGAAGATTCAATACTGTCACATTATCCACTGGAGAATGTGAGTAATAAAATTATATCCATGCTCAATTCAGGATAAGTTTACATGCTGTAACAAAGATATACTTTATTCTCATTTCATTATTAAGTTGTCTCTGCAATTCTCTTGAAATAGAGTTACTATAACTGAGAACTAACAGTGTTTTAATAGATGAGAGCGAAATTTTTATACAAAATGGATCTCTTCCATGACAGATTGTTATTAGCCTGGAATTCCTGGTGACAAATCAGGTTGTATGATACTAAGACATAATCTAATAGCCTTTATGGTTTTATGTGTACAACTTTATTATTGTTTTTTTATTGTGTTCATAATCTAGCAATAACCTAGCAGAGGTGTGTGGTTTATCAAGGATGACCAGTGGTATATTGCATCTGGTTTAGGGAAAGCCAGTCCTTGTGTCTTATTGAAAATATATGGTTTAACAAGACATTTGCCATCATTTTCTTAACAGGGGCAATAAACAAAACAATTCTGCATAAAAGCTCCTATCAGCCTTTTTCATGCTTCTTCTTTCAGAAGGCTGCCTTAGGGTTTAAGCAATTTACTGGCCTGACCAACATCCTTTCTCCGCAGTCTGTGGTTCTTTTGTTTAACATTAGTATGTGGGCAAACAGCACTCTGAGCTGTGCAGAGCTTATCAGCCCGCGTTCAGTCAACTGGAACCCCAGTCTACGTATCTGAGTGGGGCCACATTTAATACTTCACACTGGGAGCATCTGCAGTTTCCAAAAATGACTTGTTTATCAGATAAACTCTCCTTATTCTGACAGATGTGGTAGAGGTTGGGTCTACAGTATCCTACTCCTCTAATATAAGTCATGTATAAAATATGGTATGCTGAGGGGCAGGGCAATGAGACCCACTAGCCAAAGCACAAGAATTGCTTATGTAACCACTAACCCACTGCACTCGGAATGTACATGCAGTACACGAGAGGAAAACTCATCTCTTGGCTTCTCTTTTGAACTGAACAGGTAATTCTTATGTTATGAAAGTGTTAAACAGAGAGAGGAACGGCATTTTCACTGTTAGCTTAATGCTGGAGGAGGAGTCATTGGTAAACACTGTTAAGTGCCTTAGTCCCATGGTCTGATAAAAGCCAGGAGCCTGAGGGGGCTGATGGAAATATTGATCATCTTGTACCCAGTGGTACCAGGATGCTGGGAAATTAGAAGAATGGGCTTAGGAGACTTATCTGCCATTAACCTAAAATAATGCTAATATAGTCTGTTAATTCAAAGTGATCTTTTCCTGGAATTGTTATTAGAATTTCATGAAGTTATTTTAGCATATCGAGAAGGTACTAATCCTGTCTATAAAACACAAACTATAATTTTGAGATTGTAGACTATGGACATATACAGTATTATGAAACTATTTTGAAAGTACATAGGCTTTGTTTGATCTATGTATATCTAATATTTAGGTAATTATTTCTTGCAACTAGGACATTTACTAATATATTTCTTTCCAAAAAGATGACTTAAATGATTTCTTGGAGTGTAATCCCTTGGAATTTATTCTCAAGAGAAGTTCAGTGATTGTAGAACACTATGCACCCTGCCTAGAGATCTTAGAAATGCTGAAGCAGCCGTCAAGTGATACTCATGAAGCAGGTATGGGTAACATCATGTCTGCTGGGGCGGGGTGGGGGGAGTGTTGCCTCTAAGCAGTGGCTGATTTAAGCTGAAGCATTCCATCCTTCATGCAGTTCCTATTCCTGGGGTTCTTTTATAATTTAGCACATATGTTAAGTTTTTGCTCCTACCTAACATTACTCTTTACATTAGAGCGTCTCCTCTCTAATTATTTCACGACTAGTTCCAACTTCACCTCTCTCTGCTAATTAAATGATTTTAAATGGGTCTCTGTTATGAATTGTGAAATGTTGCCACGATCATATGATAAAATAATTTTTCAGAAGTCCAATTTAAATGATAACTTACACCTAAGTATTCTTATACACAAAGTAAGGCAGCATGTGGTACAAGCATCACATATTGTCACAAGAGACACCTTTCTGTCAACTCATAGACAAGACAGTGTTATTTCGATGGGCAGTGTAATCAATTGAATATGTAAATTAGTATAATTCTAGAAAACTGAATGATGTGTCTTTTGTCATTTCTTCCATATTTTTACAGGGCGAGGTAGTGTATGTCACTTTTAGCTAGATGTGTTTATCACTATCCTTAAACAAGCAAGTCTGATAATGTTTTAGCTTCAATCTTCCAGACTTCCCTTCTAAGCCTTTCTCTTTTTCATATTCTTCTCTTTGCATCTAAAGCCAGCCAAAACATCATGTGAGAAGGGCAGTCTTGGGTAAGCCATTGAAGAAGCAGCCATTAAGAAATATATTCACTATCAGGATAGAAGACATTTGTGCGTCTCCCCTAGCCTCACTAATGTGTGTTAGCCAACTGTTCATGCAGAAATTGTAACTGTTAATGAGGGTTAAAAGGAAATTTTAAATTAGGTGTCATCTTTCCACTAAGGTATCTCAACTGTTATATCCTGTCTAATTTTTCCCCTTCTTACCTCTTGATCTTAACACAACCTACTTCTAAAATTATAATGATAATATTTTCAGATGAAATGCATCCACCCATTCCAAGCCCTGCATGTTTCCTAAGTCGAACATTTCTGATTGCTCACTGTTTTTCCTAACACTGAATATCGCATGTCACATGCCTTGTATGGCTGCAGAGTCTGCCCTTCTCACCTGCTGTTTTGGTTGGCTTTAGATGCAGAGAGAAGAATATGAAAAAAAGAAAGGGGGGTGGGGAGGGAAGTTTGGAAGACTGAAGCTAAAAAAAAAAATGGCAAATGTTTTTAGCGCCTTCATCTAGACATGTGTCCCCTCACTCTGTGACATGGCTGCTCCAATGTTGCCATGGTGAGGATTTCTAATCATCCCTACACATGACAGGCTCCTATTTGTCTGTGCTCCCTTGGGTGTAAATTTCTAGGCTTAAAAAAAAAATCCATGTGAGCGTATCATCCGCCGTGCAGATGTTTCGCTGCTTTAGAATATCAGGCAGCTGCTTGTGCCACCGTAGACAGCTAATTGGAGCCTGCATCGTAGGAACAGAGGCGCAATTATGGCATAAATACACATCCTCTGGTGAATCATTGTATCTCTATTAACAGAAAATTTTAAACAGTGCTCAGAGTGTAATTAGTGTAGTTGATAAAGTTGTAAAACATGTAAATAAGGGAAATAGCAGGTACGTGGCCAATCCACTATCCAGCGCTAGGGGATGCAGATTATTGCCTATTTAGAAATAATTAGCAAAGCTGCATTAGCAAAGCCTGTGTCCAACAGAAGCAAGGCAAACATTTATTCTGGTAACAGCTCTTTCTGTGCTAGCCATGAAAATCTACTAATATTGGTAATTTAGCCCTCATTACCAGAGGATAAAGCATGAAAAGAGCTCAGACATGAAATATGACAAGTAATATTAATTTCTATTCCAGAGGAAAGGAAGCTTCCTTGGGCCGCATGCTGATTTCTCTGCAGGGTCTCAGCAGTGCGTGCAGAGGAGGCAGTGGGTATCTGGTAGTTGAGAATTCAGGATATGGAGCTGACTCCCTGCTGGAAGTGTACCCTGGGGTGGCTATGACAGTGGCTGATGAGGCATGCCACTGTTAGTGCCCAGCCAAACCTCAGGTCACAGTTCAAAACAAGCACTCAGCCATTAAACTTCAGTCCTTAAGGAGCTGTGAGGGTTTATGTCCCCATTGCTGCTTGCTCCCACCCTCCCGGCTCCTCTTCTTAGGCTGATTTTTTTTTTTTTCCTCCCTGGGAATGATTTTGCAGAGCTACACCGGCAATCAGATTGATTTTTTTGTACTTGCACCGCCCTCTGCAAATGCTTCTGATAATGAGCCGCTGCTGTTGTTGGAGGGGAGCCTGTGGGAGGGCTGGTTTCAGCTGTGTCTTAGCTCTGTCCTGTGCTCTGGGTAAGAAATGATCCTCTGACTCATATGCATTGAAAACTGTGGCACTGAAGAATATTACCCTGCGGCCAGGAATTGTGAAGAGCAAGAATTTGGAGCTTGTTTTACAAATACACTTCCTAATGAAGAGAAATGCAGAACCACCGATAGTTTCGGGACCCTCAATTCGTTTTCCAGACACTGGGATAAAACAGCAGAACGTCTGGGGAAGAGCCGCCTTTCCTGCATTAATCTCCGCTTGTTCGCGTGTTCTTTGTTTTATTCTTGAACCATAAAACTGTCTGGAATTAGGAAGGGGTCCTATGTAACGGAGCATGCTTTGTGGTGTTTCTAGTTCTTAGCATTCCCTTGTTACCTCTGCTGAACACGGGTTTAAATGTTTTCAGGTACATACAATGGAAGTTGCTTTCCTCAATTTTCCAAATTGAAATTTTTTTCCCTTTCTAAAATGAGTTCTAGAGAAAAAATATATTCAGATTCAGTCTGGAATTCATAGAACATCCAAAAATATCGCTTGTGCTTTACATATGTTGTATATTTTAGAAATTTTTAAAAAATGAAGGCGGCATATTCATAAACACAATGAAATAAACGTATGGCTCACGTTCCTTTTCAAATACTAAAATTAGTACATTTATTTCTAATTTCAGATGTGATGAAGACTCAAACGATTTCCTAACCAGAGCATATGATGGGTCAGTGATGATGTTCTTCATTGCTCCAGCATCTTCTACATTTCTGTTTTTTATATCATCCTAAAGAGTCTAAGTGAGCTTAGATGTACGCTGGGATGTGAATTATGAACATCATGGTGACTAAAAAAAAACAGATATACCAAAGCATTCTACATTATATCTGAATACTGGCCAATATTTGTAGATGGCTACATACAAAATGCAAAAGTGTATATTTACACAGTATATTTTATTGTTCTCTCCATTTAAACCTGGGTTATATTAAATTCTGGATTTTGAGAATGTCTTTCTTTCTTGCTTTCTTGCTTGCTTGTTTTTTTTTTTTTCTTTCTTTCTTACTTTTTTTTTTTTTTAAGTTCACCCACTTCTGGATCAAATGTGCATTTCTATATATTGTGTCTGTCAGCCAATGGACGATAGTAAACTCTAAATTGTGAGAATCTACTTTTCATTTTTTTTTTAACACGGTCCTACTCCAAAGACATCTTTTACTTAGCATCGCCCTATGCAGTCAGTTGAAATGAACACCCAAATTGCTTCAGGTGACCTTTCTTCAAGCTTATGTTTCAAAAAGTTTTGGGGGCCTCTGTTTCTTCAGCTATGAAATTGGAACTTCTCTCCTTGTTTACCAGGGGTTCAGATGAGAGTTGCTGCCATACCACACTGTAAAATACAGACGATGAATATGGCACTGGTACTGTTTCTATGACCTTTCGCTTTAGTATTTACACGATATACTCACTGGACAGAGTTATGACTACATCAGTGTAACCTCTCAAACACTTGGACATTTGCTGAGGTTTTAAGATGAAGAACAAACACCCTCGGAGCATGTCATAAAACTGACCTCTGATTCGCCTGTAACTTGCTGATAAACCTGCTGATTCATAAATGCAATTCCAGTCAACCAGCCAGATGTTTGTTCTCCGGGACGCCAAATTGCCACTTAATCTAATTTTCTCCAGGAAATGTACTGTATGTATAGAGACTATATAAACAAAATTAATTATGAATTGTTTTCATTTTAAATTCATATACATATCTATGAATACACATATTCTATGAGTATACGTATACATATCGCATATATGCTGCCTAGCATGTGTGTCTTTGCATCTCAGATACACACTTCTACATTATGCCCACTGCACTTACTTCTGAGAAGCTGCCTAAAAGTCATGCCCAAGTTGCAGAGTTTACTCAAGAGAAGAAGCCAAAGGATTCCCTTTCTTCCTTGGGGAATGCCATGAGGAATAGGTGTGATTTGAATGATCAAAGCTGTTTTAACCCTTAATAGAAAGTCAAAGTAGCAATAGTCTCTGAGAGCCTAACTTTGTAGTTTTCTCTGTTGGTTTCTGGTGTGCATCAAGCAGCTACTCTGTGGAACTGGTATACAACTGCTCTTAACTCTAGCACCATGCTCACCACATTCATTACACTGACAATAAAACAGCAATGCTTGCCAAGATCTATGCAAGGGCAGAAGGGACTCAGGAGAAACAGGAAGCCACATGATCCCTGATTAAGTGAGCTGTTTTACCTCTCTTCACATATCTCTTCCCTCCTCTCTTATTGTTCCCATCGCAAAGGGGATGAAATAGGTTCAACAAAGAGGATCTTCAAACTCAAGTTAAATTCAAGCACAGGAATCAGTCAATGGGAGCATGAATTTACAAGATACTAGAGCCTGATTTAATTTACATCCATTTACTGATTTCTAACCCTTTGGCATCTACTAAAATAGTGTTTTGTTGTGCAGAAGTTGTAACCACATATTTTCTAAATGCTAATTTAATCTTAGTTGGAAACATAATTTTATATATTTTCTTGCATGCAAAATTGTATGTGGAAAGAATAAATTCTGACTGCCAAGTATTTAGGTCAGTTTTATTATTCTCTGGTGCTTAAGCGTCTCTCTCAGAAGAGGCCAGTAACTCATAATTTTGCCATTGCTGACAGGCACCCTGAACAGCTTTTCAGAATTTCTTGGTCATTACTCATCTATTAGAAGGATAAATAATATTCTGTATTACTAGCTCTCTAGGTATGTGTGTCTGTCTCTCTCTTTTTCTCACTGTCTTTTTGTCTTTGTCTTTTTGTCTCTGTCTCTTTCTGTCTCTATCTCTCTATCTCTGTCTCCTTTTCAGTGTCTCTGTCTTTATCTCTCTTTCTCTCTGTCTCTCTCTGTCTTGCTGTGTTTCTCTGTTCTTTTCTGTTTCTCTGTCTCTGTCTCTCTTTGTGTCTATGTCTCTCTCTCTGTCTCTCCCTCCTAATGCTCTTTTTTCCATTTAAATTACAGACATAAAGTGCCCATTGTAAATCTTTCAGGCCTGAGAACAGTATAGCCTACAGATCACACAGACAGCTCACTGGACAGAATGGAATGGGGTTGGAGGAAGTTTTCAAGAATGAGTAGACATTCCAGGGGTCCTGGAATGATTTTTCTTGGCACAAAGTAGTTCATTAATGCTCATCCTTTAGTGTAGAAAATTGCTAATTTGTTTGCTCTAAGAGTTTCTTTTTATGTTGCTATTTCCCTTATAAAAATCTTTTATTCTATTTGTATTTCCTGTAGTCAAGATCATGAGTAAACAGATCTTTGATTTAAAAGAAATATATAATAGCTGATAGTTTAAATGATTCCCCTTTAAATAATTTCTCTGTACTTGCAAAATAGTACTGAATAGAATTCAAAGAAAAAGAAAAATGGGAGAGTTGTTGAGTTTCAGGTTTCTTAGTATTAAATAGAAGTGAAGGTTTCTACTTTGACTTTTAATATTTGCAATCACAATAGACTCTCCTTCCCACTACTTTCTATCTTTTGGAGACTGAGTAAAACAGAAACAGCACAGTATAAGATAATAAAAAATTTTCCAAAGAAACATCCTCTTGAACAAACAAAAAGATTCTACACATCACCATGTTTGGTTTTTGTTTTTTTGTTTTTGTTTTTGTTTTGTTTTGTTTTG
>JADRCD010204805.1:0-26933 GCA_019843815.1 Montemys delectorum | reverse complement strand
AGAATATGGTTATTATATTTTTAGTATCCAGTGATTACTTTTTGTCATGTTAACTCAAGTAAAAATTTAATTATGTTTTAATATCAATTTACATTTAATAGTCTAGAACTCTACTTTAAGGCTTGAAAAATAGTAATAAATATATATTAAAAGCACTTTATTTTTATACTTAACAATGTATATTCATGGTTACGTCTTTCCACACCAAAATCTGGTAGTTAAATTAATACTAATAGATCATATTGCCTTGCTTCTCAAAGCTACTTTAAGGGGGGTTGGAGAGATGGCTTAGTGACTAGTATGGATGTTCTAGAAGACCCAGGCTTGGATCCCAGCACCCACATGACAAAAACATACCCTTCTGTAGCTCCAGTTCCAGAGGATCTCATCCCCTCCTCTGTCCTCCATAGGCACTAGGCGTGCATGTAGTGCACATACATACATACAAACAAACAACACACTCACATAAAACTTAAGAACAAGCTACATTAGGTTAATTTATACAAATTACTTTCCAGGAATGAAGTCCTAGAAATGAAGATTGACTATTTTGAAGAGCTAAATAAACCGTCCACAAGTTGCTTTGTGACTTCAGATGGAAAATTTGGAGGAATAGATTTCTTGAGATGAGAGATGAAGGACACCAATGACTGCCTTGCTCTAGGCTAATGTTTCAGACTGGCAAATCCTCCACCTTCTACCTCTGAACTCAAGATCCATGGAGGAGATGCCAGGGAGCATCTTGCCTGAGCTTTCTATTATCACCTGTGAGCCATCGACAAGGCTATAATATTTATCTCTCCAGAAGCCTCCCTCTCAGCAGTGTGGATTGCTTCTTGTCCTCTTCCTGCTCCCTGGAAGTGCTGGGCAAAGATCCAATTGCTCATGCTCAGATCAATGGGCTGGGTTGGATTCTTTACCTTGAATAGCGATACTGCTGCTCAAGAGTGAGCTGACTGGCACCAAGAAAGGAAGACTTTTGGACTCATTTCCTTATTTATAAACCATAACCTCAGGGACAAGAATTTGGAGGCTATAGCAGTCTCCTTGATGCAGAATCTTGGCTAGTGTGACAGTAACTGTTTCCCTCGCATCAGAGAACCCAAAGATACAAACAATACTAAGCATGCCATCAAAAAGCAGCAACAAGGTAAGATGAACTGGTTCTCTTAACTGTCAAGTTTTAGAACCAAGAGCAATGATGGCTTCAAGCAAGAGGAAAAGTGAGGAAGCCAGAGATATAGACTTGTGACATTGTCATCTAGCCTCTCCTGCATAGGTAGGATAGCTGCTGCATATTTGGAGTGGGGCATAGTCCAGAGGGCAAGGCCTGACTAACAGGGAGCCTACGATTATCTCATGTGACTCACAGTACAGAGCACTAAAACGTCTGTCTACCTGGTTCCTTTTCTGCCCTTGTTATTTACCAAGTGAGCCTCAGTCCCACGTTGCCAACCGGAAAAGCCACATTTCCAATTCCTCCTCTAGGTAGATGACTACAATGAGATGTAACTGAAGGTTATTGGGTTGCAGCCCATGACTGCTCCTTTAGGAGGGATTGGTTTAGCTAGACACCTGTTTAACTAGGTGCTTCCTCTGCTGCTGACAATGGTACGGAAATGATAATAGCCACCCTCTGGGAGAGGAGGAGGTCTGGGGACCTTAAACCATACTCAGGATAGCAAAGCAGAAAGACGGAGGAACCTGAGCCGATGGTGACACGGAAGAGCCTTCACAACAGCCAATAACCAAAGCTTCCAATGTATCACTCCTGGATTATGGATGGCTCATAAATAAGGAAAGCAAAGGCAACATGCTCTCCTAGTTTTCCGGCTCCATCAGTTGACTTAAGTTTCTGGAGACACAGCTACATCCTGTCTGGTCCAAGCCACTGTTTGCAGACCAAAGAGCACTGGGGCAGGAATGTGTTAGAAGGAAGCCTCCTGGGCCCTTCTGCAGAGCAGCTAAATGAGAACCTGTTCTTTCAGAAGTCCTCCCTGTGACCTGCATGCTCTTCAATGTTTTCAAAAGAACTAGTATGGATGTAATTAGGTTTTTGTTTATAAACTTGCTGATGGGCAAGATGGCTCAGCAGCTAAAAGTGCTAGACATGAAAACCTGACTACTCGAATTGATTCTTGGAACCCATGTACACATGGGAGAACAGAACTCATGTGGCAAAATTTTCCTCCAGTGCCATACAGGTATCACAGCATGGCCGCACCACTACCCCCACCCAAGAATAACAAAATGTTAAAAATTTAAAAATTGCTCATTGCTATATCCTAGGGAGAAATATACTCTGTTAATACTAAACCATGGAACAGATCACACAGTCCTAAATTAGGATAACAAAGGTGAGCTGAATGGAACAGATCACACAGTCCTAAATTAGGATAACAAAGGTGAGCTAAGTTCTTCAGATTAAAAAGAATGAAGTTAAAGTACTCACAGTGTGAGGTAAACCACTCTCCCGCCTATATGCTCAGTACAGGGAAAAGAAGAGAATTTAAAAATTCAGTCTCGGGAAGGAATGGAAGCATAAGTGCGTTGCATTACCGTTCGCATTTTAAAGGGATATGTCCAGATGTTTTGGAAACAACAACATTGGAGGGTGGGATATGAAAGGAGTCTATGCATTTCTTCCTAGACTGAGGCATGGATAGAGAAAACTTAGCAAGAAAGACATCACTTAAGACATTATGGATTCCCCTGTTTTTCCTGCCGGCTTTAAGAATACAGAGGTCATCGCACACAGGTTAAAGGCAGTTTGCTGGCCTTCCCAGCTGATGTGCATATTTTAAGACTCAATGCTTAGAACACAGGCCACAACACAGTCTTTGCCTTCTGCCACCTTTAGTTTCTTGCTCCTCAGTCTGAATTCAGGGGATTCATTTGGCAGATGATGGAAGTGGAAAAGTACACGCTGAGGTCAAGCGTTCATTGCACATGCTCAGTTTGAGTGTTCATTGCGCATACTCAGTTCTAGCGTTCTTTGATTGCTAGCATCTTATATAACACTTACTTTGTCAGCGCTAGGTTCTAATACCATCCTCGATCAGCAACTGTCTTGTCATCAAATAACCCAACATTGGAAATCTTTCTGACAGAGGTTTAGAATAAATAATTTTTTCTCTCTTTATGTTTCTACTTGATATTTTTTGGCTCATTATGTGATTAAAAATGAAATCATATCTTTGGATGCTTGTGGTTTGGCTGGCTGGCTGGGAAATGGTTTTCTGGCAGTTATTAATGATTTTTTTCTCTTTCCATTTAAATAACATTTACTGGATTTGGTACTTGAACGAAAATGCCAAATTAAGATGTAGGAGAGAGAATAAACAAACTGCGCATGTTGAAACATCGGGAGGGTTTTTGTTGTTGTTGTTGTTAGTGTTGGGTACAGAAAAACTGTTTTAAACAGAAGCCAATTTTCTAATACTCTCTATAAGAGATGTGACTTTAACAGTCTTTTGTTGTTTTTAGAACTGTTTGAGACAGAGTCATAGGTAGTGCAGGTTGGCCTCAAACTTACCATGTAGCCTCAAATTCTTGGCTTCACGTTGGAGTGTGGGGATGTGGGGATGCACCTCCTCCATCTTTGATCTTCATCTTTATTCCCCATCCTAGATGCTCTTCTGAAATGTACATATTCTTCTAGGAGCTAACGTTCTCCTTCTGTACAAGATGAAGACAGTCTGCTGGTGAATACTATCATAGAAGTGAAAAACACATGAAGGCTCTGTCAGTTTCTCAGCCAGTGCTCATTGCTTCTTGTTGCCCCGAGAGAGAACCGCAGTGGGCTGGGACAGAGAGGGTGGAGGAGGGAGGAGGAGAAGGAGAGGCTCCAAGCCTTTAAGTATTTTACTCTCTTCTAAAGAACATAATGAGTTATTCAACACCCAAGCAGCCCTAGCTGGAGGGTCTTGCCAAGTACAACATACTGCATAGAAATCAAAAAAGCTTTCCAACTACTACTGCATCTCGAGGCAGAAAAAACGATGTAGCAAACATAGTCTCCCATCCCTGCCTGCAGCCAAGATGTATGCCCCAAAAGTTCCTCAGTTCATATTTCCTTGTAACGATCACAATTCTCACCATCCAGAATGTGATACTTGGCTCTAACCAAAGGGAGAGGAAGTGCCCTCCCCCAAGCAGGAGCAGAAATCTAAACACAGAACAAGACCACAACTTGTTTCCAGTCAGCCTCCTGCTGTGAGGCCTCCACACTATTGCTTGCTACTTCCTCCAGCAGGCAGGGACTGGTGGTTGGACGAATTATAAAAGGCTGAGGAGCATCTTCCCCAAGATGCCTTTAAGGAGGGTCTCAAGAGCAGTGAGTCATCTGCTGGAGTCACTGACTTGATTCACTGAGCCAGAGCTTGCCTCATCTGATTTGAACATTCCGACACACAGCTTGTTTATAAACTATGCCTTCAAAGAACACACTCATATTTAACAGTACAGTTCTCAGAACTACTGTGAATTTACACTTTTGTTTATTAAGTAGTCATCTTGTAAATACCCAGTGTTAGATCTAACAGTTTTGAGGCAGAAACCAGACAGTGTAGCTATTTTTTCTTTCTTTTCTTTAATTTTTTTCAATACATCTGAACTGAGTTTCCCCTCCCTTAACTCCTCCTAGTCCTCCCTCCCATCCTCCCTTCTCCCCCAGATCCACTCCTCCTGTTTCCTTTTAGAAAAGAGCAGGCCTCCCAAGGATATCAACTGAACATGAGATAACAAGATACAATAAGTCTAGGGACAAACCCTCATATCAAGGCTGGACAAGGCAACCAAGTAGGAGGAAAAGGGTCCCAAGAGCAGGTGGAAGAGTCAGAGACACCCCCATACCCACTGTTAGATGTCCCACAAAAGCACCATGCTAACAACCTTAACATATATGCAGAGAATTTGGGACAACCCACTCAGGCTCCATGTTTGCTGCTTCAGTCTCTCTGAGCTCCTAAGACCCAGAAAAGCTAAGTAACAATGGAGGTTCTAAAGGGGACGCATGAATCTCTCTAGGGAGGGGAACTAGAACGTATTTTTGGGTAGACTGGGGGCTAGTGGGAATGGGAACATGAGGAATCGGGTAGAGGGAGGGATAGAGGGAGAGAGTATGGAGAGAGACGACTGAAATTGGAGGGTATTTGGGGGTGGTGATGTGGAGACCTAGTGCAGTAAAGATATGATAGCTCCTAATGGCCTGGGGATTCAAATCCCACCCTCCTCTTCTTTCACCTAACGGTAGTTCCACCAATGGCTGCCTTGCACATGATGTATAGTAGGGGTGCAGAGGAGGAAGTGCGAGCTCCCGTCTGTGGAGGAATGTTGCAGCCAGAACATTCAGTGCTCCTCTATAAACCAGTGTGTTCCCAGCACGCTGACCCTATGAATGGAGAGTGAGTCAGAGACCCCACGTTAACCTCCTGATCCGAGTGGTTATGTTTAAGAGGCAATGCTTGGACTCTGTGTGGAGAGATATGCAGGTGTTTGTTTAGAGCAGCAATTCTCTCTCTTTTTCCAAATTAATCATTTCCTCCTATAAATATTTTATTTATTTGTGTTTAGAAGTTGCAGTTTTAGTATATTAACAGAAAATATATAACAAAGACTTCCTAAAAGTGAAAAATAAATTATAAATGTTAGAAAAGTTGGCCTCATTAGCATATTTACAGATTTTTACTAAATACATATTCCTTTGGAAATCACTTATGACATTTTTACAGGCTTTCTCCCTCCAAGCCTCTGAGGAGTGAGCACTTCAGCTTTTACTGTTTACACCTGAAAGTGAATGCTATATCACTTGGAAGGGAGACCCTTCAAGCCCCAGCCTCTTCAGAGAGCAGCAATCCTCAATCTGTGAGTTTTGATCCCTTTGGAGTCCTACATATCAGCCATTATTTATATCATATATTTACTTGATTCATAACAGTAGCAAAGTCACAGTTGTGAAGTAGCAATGAAATAATTTTATGGGTGGGACCACCACAACACGAGGAACTGGATTAAAAGGCCACAGCATTAAGTCAGTTGAGGAGCACTGATTTAGAGGACTGGGAGGACCAGAACAATCTAGGATGAAAGGAATATATATATATCCCAGTACATTCTGGAAACAAGAAGCAGTTGAAGTATGGGAAAGGATTCTGTATTTTGAGCCTGGAGGCTAAGTCTTCATCTTGAAGCTTGTAGGGTAATACTGAGAATGGTTGAAAACCCAAACAAGAAAGTCATGTGAATGAGACAGCCACATTCCTCATTACTATGATTTGAATGCTCGTATCCCTCTAAAGTTCCTCTATTGAAACTTAACACATGCGATGGTTGTACTAAGAGATGGACTCCTGGGAGGTCAGAATTCATCATCCTGAGAAGATGAATCTTGAGCGAACTGGCTCCTGCTTGTTACCATACTATGAACAGATTAATACATCCATCTTATGGCTGCATCAACATGTACTGCACGGTTTAAATAAGGGTAAGCTAAGTATTAATAGTCCTGATGTTAGGAAATAGAAGTCTGAATCCTTCAACAAGACCTAAGGTTAGAGAGACAAAGACAGAAGCCAAGCAAAATCAGCAGAACTGGAGACTGACTTAATTATAGGAGATAATCAAGAGGGGAGTGCCAAGAGTGAATGGTAAAGGATGTGCCAGCGATGAGTGACACCCATGTTTCTTTGGGTCCTAAGTGAAGGTTTAATGCTTTTTAATTAAAAAGGAAGCAGGAGGAAGAGTAGCTTAGTGTCTTAGTCAGGGTTCTCTAGAGTCACAGAACTTATGGTAGTCTCTATGTAGTAAAGGGATTTATTGATGACTTACAGTTTGTAGTCCAACTCCCAACAACAGTCACGGCAGCAGCTGTGAATGGAAGTCCAAGGATCTAGCAATTGCTCAGTCCCACAAGGCAAGCAGGTGAAGCAGAGAGCGCCTTCCTTCTTCCAATGTCCTTATATAGGTCTCCAGCAAAAAGTATGGCCCAGGTTAAAGGTGTGTGCCACCACACCTTTAACCCCAGATGGCCTTGAACTCATAGAGCTTTCTATGTTAATCCTATGGGATTCATAGTTACTATTCCTCAAGGTCTCTATGCCAAGATTCAGGTCAGAAACTTGTATCTCTCAGCCTCCAGATTAGGGCCACAGAGGTGAGCTTCTAATTCTGGACTGTAGTTCATTTCAGACATAGTCAAGTTGACAACCAGGAATAGCCACTACACTTAGTAAGGAGAAGCTTAGAGAAGGATTCAGTGGGCTCACTGACTAATGGCTGCCATTTATTTTGGTATTGTTCTAGTGGCAGGCAAGGGACGGGAGCTGTTCATTCCCAGATTAATGACATGGCAGACTTAAGAACTTCTACCCAGATCAAACTCAGAACTAATGCCACCTGCTTTAACACTTCATGGAGAGAAACATTCGATCAAAACTATGTACCTGTTTGGAGAAAACAACTTAAGGCATTTTTTTTTTTTTTTTAATGACTCAGTGTGGAGTACTTTTTTTTTTTTTTTTTTTTTTTTTTTTTTTTTCAGACAGGGTTTCTCTATGTAGCCTTGGCTGTCCTGGAACTCACTCTGTAGACCAGGTTGGCTTTGAACTCAGAAATCCTCCTGCCTCTGCCTCCCAAGTGCTGAGATTAAAGGCATGCACCACCACCTCCCGGCTCGAGTGGAGCCTTTTAAACCAGTGTGGAAGTAGAAGAGACAGGATATTGCATCTATCCATGTATCTATTAGCCAAATTATTAAGTCTTAGTCAAACTTTTTTCTTCTACCTGTACTCCCTAAAAATATTTCCCTTTGTTTCTCTGATTATTGGAACACACACGCAGAGTAAGCTTTTTATTTTGGAGTGCCTATAAATTCAAAGAATTCTTGGGAGAATAATGCAGATTTTCAGACATCCAGAAAATTTCTCTCGGCTTCACATTCAATCCCCTGACTATTAACATCAAATACAGTGTGTTTGTGACATTGAAAGAATCAATATTGATATTAATGTTTAACTAAGTCCACACTACACCATATTTTCCTATATTTCCTGTTTCGTTGGCCAACTGGGGCTGTATTTCATGCTGCATTTTAAAGTCCTTATGGGCTTAGCAATAAAACTCTCCATTTCAGCCACTGTCTTTGTAAGCTTTTCCGCTCTGAAAAGCCTTTACCAGATCAAACGTTCATGTTATGCTCACCGCCCCCCACTCCCCGTCACCCACCCTGTCTCCTTTGCTCTAACTTGAGGAGAGGGTGTCAGAACATCTGTTCACGGCAGCTTGAGAACAGAATATTGCCACACTAGCATACTCTTGGGGGCACTCTCTAGAGTCTCTTTAGAATGCCATTTTGGAATCAATGCTAGGACAAACTACCGAGTGTAATTTGGGACAATCTGTAAAACAGAGAATTCAGGAAAAGGCCAATACATGTTTGTAAATGCATTTGTGAGTCCGCTGCTCTGACTGAATAAGATAAAACTAATGGCTTCCAGGGCGTGGGGTTAATTTCCACCCTGACTGCTCATAATTGCAAGGCTCTGTGACTTGGCAGCTCAGTGGACTTTGCTCATCTTTAGTGTGGTCAGTTTACCCCGACCAAGAGGTCACCTCACGAGTGCCATGAGTTCTTCCTTGTCACAGGAAGCCAGCTCTCCAGGCCCATTTCTCAACACTCCTTACGGTTCTGCATTGTATCTGATGCAATGCCTGCTTCCACCCAGCCAGTCTAAGTGCACCAGGGCCTGGCTGGGAGCCAACATGGCGTCATTGCCCATTAATAGAAGTTGATGGAGCTCAGAGAAATGCTTTAGGTCTGGCAATGGTCCACTTCCCCCTATACTTTGTCTGCCTAAGGCAAATTTATGGAAAAATCAATTTAGGCATGCTTATTTTTTAAACCAGTTTGTGCTAATTTGGTCATTGATTTTTTTTTCTAGCTACTGTTGGCTTTTAAAAATACTTTGTGACGAATCTTGTTTTTCCCTATTTATACAGTGTCTGTAGACACTGCTTCTTTCCCAAAATGATTTGAGGTGATGCATTTGCAAAAACACATTTATTATTAGCATCTGAGCTGCTTCTGCTTTCCCTCAAAATGTCCTCCACTAATGTAATATAGTAGACAAATCATGTCTTATCTACCATATTCCCCTTTAGTCGAAGAATATGTACATGGTACATGAAGACTCATAGCAAACGGTTAGGCAGCCTGCAAATGAGAAACATAATAGGTAGTAGCATGAAATGCAATTGCACAGTGCCTAAATGCATGTCCTCATTAGGTTTCACATTAGCGAATGAGTCTTAGGAAAATCAGGAAGAACAAGGAAATGAGACCATCTGGGCAAACCACAGTGTCAATTCTCTAATTTGTAGCCACTGTTTTTCAGATGTCCAAGTCAGAAAACATCGAAAGCACAGCATAGTGAACATAGTCAATAATATCCTCATCGGAGCCTGGTGAGCTAAATTTACCTGATCTAAGTTAACAAGTTGAAATCCTAACCCCCAAGTACCTCAAAAAATGTGATTTGGGGATTAAGAGTCCTTAAAGAGTAATTAAGTGAAAATGATCGCTAGGCTTAGACACTAATCCAATCTGATTTGTGCCCTTATATGAAGTGAATAAGATACAGACAGGGGCAGAAGCAAAACTGTGTTGAAGCAAAGAAGCCAAAGCGGGAGGCCTCGAAGGAAGCCAGTCCACTGCCACCCCAGTCTTGGACTTTGAAATTGCAGAAAGACTATGAAACCGTTCTGTGTTTGCAGCCCTCTGGGACCTTTGTTATGACAGTTCCAGCAAACCAACGGAGACACAAACATGTTTCCTAAGGCCCATCTC
Organism: Montemys delectorum; assembly: GCA_019843815.1. Taxonomy (NCBI): domain Eukaryota; kingdom Metazoa; phylum Chordata; class Mammalia; order Rodentia; family Muridae; genus Montemys; species Montemys delectorum. Next base: position 17,089 of record JADRCD010204805.1, on the reverse strand, counting down.
TAACAACATCCCTGTCTGCAGGTTGATGACATAGCCCTAGGCTAACTAGAATCCCAGACCCCCATGCCTGGCCCCACACCCCTCATAGTTTGGCAACTCATGTGTGCCTACAAGAACTTGCCACACTGACCCACAGTTCACCAGCCTGGAGACAGAGGCCCCAATCCTGGCAGGCTTAGTATACCCATAGGGTTTTTCTACCTGGAACAGAGAGGGCTTGGCTTTAGAAAGTTTTGCCTCTTAGCAGCAGAAGTTAGCTGGTGTAAACCTTACTGTCAGTCAAGGGCCTTATTTTCCCCAGTCAGAAACAATTGGAATGTATAAGAATGGAAAGTTGGAGAGGGTCTAATATCCCTCCAGTTGCTTCGTTCATTCAACCAAACAGTTTGAAAGATGCTGACTGTTCCAGACACACATTCTGCTGAATTCCATCCGTATCCCTGCTTCCCTGGCCACTTAATTGTTTCTCCCCCTTTGCCGATCCCACCACCAGTACCCCTTCCTACCGTAGCCTTATCCACAGCATTCAGATGACGGTGATTTACAACTGGAGGAACACACTGCATTTCCTTACATCTTCCTGTTCTCCCTTCCGTCCAGTGAAGCAGCTCTTGATCTTCCTAACGCTACCGATGTTTAATACGGTTCTTCACGTTGTGGTGACCGCCAACCACAAGATTATTTTTGTTGCTACTTCATAACTGTAAATCTACTACTGTTATGAACTATAATGTAAATATCTGTGTTTTCCAGTGGTCTTAGGCAACCCCCGTGTAAAGGTTGGTTGACCCTCAAAGGGGTTGCGATGCACTTATTGAGACCCACCGATCTATTCGCCCCGAGTCACTGGCAGGCCCCTTTAACCAAGGTTGTCACAGAATGACAAAGATAAAGTGAAGGGCTAAGCACACTACTTTCTGAGCTTTTTCTACAGAAAAAAAAATAGGCAATAGCCAAATAGGAACAATGAGCAGCCCAGCACCATTCCTTGCTCAGCTTGTTGGAGTCAATCTTTCCAAGAAATGATCCAGCAGATCCAGGTCCTTCCCTCTTCCCCTAGAGGAGGGCATGGCTCCAGTATCCTCTTTCACAAACTATTTCAAAGAATATGGAAAAGTAAAATTAAATAAGTAAGTAAAAGGAAACTTGAAAGTCATTTTATTTCCTCAACTAGGTTTCCTGTCTTCCCTTGTACAGGTGAGATTGTAAAACCAAATTTAAATATTTCAAGCATCTATTGCATTTTCCTGTCCAGGACATCTTCTTCCCTTCTTTCTTTTATTAGAAATGGGACAGTTTTTTTCCTTTTCTTATTTTATTAGTATTATTTTTTATTTCTCAGGTTTTTCTCTGTGTAGCCATGAATATCCTGGAATTCATTCTGTAGACCTCAAACTCAGAGACTGCTCTGCTTCCCAAGTGCTGGGATTAAAGGCGTGCACCACTTCTGTCAGGTTTGACAATTTGCTTTTTCTTGTCTAAACAAAACCAAAACAACAACAACAAAACAAACAGACAAAAAAACTCTTCTTCTAATGCAGCATGTCTGTAGGTAATGTCCGTTCACTTGTACACTCACGCTGTGTTCAGTAGAAAGTGTTTCTTCCATCCAGGAAACCCCTTTCCTCTATTTACTACTAAATAGTAGACAGGACATTGTCTGTTCTATTTCATATGAAAGTTACCTTTTAGAAAAGATGCTTATAGATTCTCATGTAACTGTTTACATTTTCATTTTTGTTGATTTCATATTTCTTCCAGGACAGAGTATAAAATGAAACAAAGCAACCCACTCCCTGTGTGAGAAGTCTTCCAGCTTTAAATTAAGAATACCCCAGTCAGGGATTTCTCAAATACTTCTTAATAATAGATTCTCATTAAACATTGTTAATATATATCACTTCTTAGTCTGACAATGCTACCGTGAAAGACCTTGTACTTAGAAAAAAATGGGATATTTTCTATATGTACATCTGTGGTATGTGTGCATGTGTGTATGTGAGTACATGAATACACAGGTGTGTGTGTGTGTGTGTGTGTGTGTGTGTGTGTGTGAACAGATTGTCTTCAGCCACTTGAGTTTGGAAGAAGTATTATCCTTTAAGTGAGAAGCCTGCCAATCAAGGCTTAATGTAGGCATTAGAAAAAACATCATTTTCCAATCTACAGAGTAGGAATTAAAATACCTACTTTGTAGTTTAGTTAGCTGGATGTAAGTGTTGTATATAAATGACTAGTACCTGGCATATTGTGAACATTTAAGAAATTGCATTGTTACCCAATTACTATGATTGGTTATTTCTAACTTCTAATGCCCTGTGTGCTTATAATTTCCCCTTCATTTATTTCTGTCCTTTCTTTGTTTTTTTCTTTGTTTCTTTGTTTCTTTGTTTCTTTCCTTTCTTTCTTTCTTTCTTTCTTTCTTTCTTTCTTTCTTTCTTTCTTTCTTTCTTTCTTCTTTTCTTCCTTTCTTTCTTTCTCTAATACACCTAATTGCTGTTTAGGGTGACATAAAACAAGTCTAATGGCACATTTATGAAGTAGCAAATATAAAAGTAATTGTGTACAAAATTGTTACTCATAGGATGTAACCACTGTAAACAACTTTTACCATTTAAAAGGCCAAGGTTTTCAATCTGGGCACTGTGTTTTAATGTCTTTCAGCCAAAGAGCATATGAATAAGCTGGAAGCCATTATTTTTCTCAGGGAAAGAAACCACAAGTCATAGGGAGACCTGAGGAACCCTCTAAGAAAGAGGGGGTTCAGAAGGACAGAGGCTTGCGGTCAGCGATGTGGGGAGAGGTGAAGGAAACAAGGTTTTTGTCTGGGTTAGGTGCTGCCAGGGATGTGAACCAGGTGTCTAAGTAAAGCTTACCTAGAAGAGGGGGAGGCTGCGGTTCTAACTGGCAATGAGCCAGAACTCTCTCAGATTACAAGAAGGGATGTTTGGTCATTTTTTGTGGTCTGGACGATGTTCAGACTTTCACCTGTGATCAGACATGAGTTCTCTTGTTTATGACTTCATTTGTTATGGTCAACAGAAAAACCTTGGCTCATCTGTCATTTTAGGAACTTGCTTATGTAAAACACAAGACCATAGACTGCCTTCCAGAGCTAGGCTAGTTCCCAGTGACAGTGAGATCGAGTCGGGAGTGCCAGTCAGGTTCCAGAAGCCAACCTGCTTCTCTCACTCCCACTTAGGTGCTGACCATGAGGTCATCACTGGAAAGCTTGGCTTTAGGAACATATCAGTTAATTTGCTCTTAAAGATGTGGAACCACTGCTGTAATCCTTAGCCTTAAAGCCATGCCTCACCTGCTAGGTTCACAGTAACTCATCTGAGCCCCACAGCTTGGCTTTCACCACTTCAGTGACCAGAGCAGAAAGACTTGAGGTGCTTCTGCCCTTGAATAGCCCTATGCCACCATGACTACTGTTTTAGTCTGTTGGTGCTGCTGCAGCAGAAGGTCCAGAAGATTGGGTCATTTACAAAGAAAGTAAACGTATTTCTCATAGTTACAGAGTACCAGCATCTACCCAGGATCTTCTCTCCGTGCCGTTCTGTGATAGGAGGCAGAGAGACAAGAAAAGAGAAAGGAGAGAAAGATGAGGAAAGGAGGGGAGGGGAGGAGAAGGGAGCAGAATCATGGGCTTAGTGCCTCCAGAGTCTACAGTAGGAAGCCTGCTGGCAGAGAGAGGTCAGAATGGACACTGAGTTCTAGGACAGACTATTTGTTACGAGCCCCAAGCAGAATCCAGGGGAACCAGATCTCTCAGCCTGCTTTGGTCATTAATTTGCCGTATGAAGTTAAAAAAAAAAAAAAAGCACTATGAGCATATGGTATTGGTCACAGAGACCAAGTGAATCTGGTTGATACCCACGTTTCTTTCTGATCCTGGAATATTATAACTGTTACTGATTTATTAATTTTTTTCTTAAATATATTTTTAAAAGCGTTTACATAAGGATTTTCATTAATACACAGAGTAAAAAATAATACTTTCAAAGACACCCTAGTTATCATTTTCTCAGTTTTGTCAACCTTCCACACTAATGGTGCTGACTTGTATAATAAATACGTAGAAATAACACCCTAGGCTAGGTCTCAAACATTTTTTGTTTCTATCTTTTTATGTTGTGACTTTGATTTGAGACAGAATCTTGCTATATAGCCTATAGTTGACTTGAACTCACTATCTAGCTCAAGCTAGCCTCAAATTCACTATCCCCCATCTTTGAAAGTATCGGGATAAAAGGCATTTACCACCACAACTACCTGCAGCTTCTGTTTTTGCTTCATTGGATTACTTACACCCATAAAGCCAGCTATTGTGTCAAGGACATGCACAAAGGACCACGGTCATATACCAGCAGCAGAACACCCAACTATAAGCAATACAATGCTATTTTAGAGGTGAATAGTTTAGATATATCTCTAGTCAAATCTCATATTAGATATTAGACTAATATCTAATATGTAGTAAACAAAACAAAACAAAAACACCCAACACAATTGACTTAAAAAGTAGAAAGGTTTATTTCCTCACAGTTTCAGAGGATTCAATCAGTTGCCTAGTCATGGCAAAGGCTATGATGAGTGAGACATAATACCATGGAAGTAGCCCAAGACTTTGTGCTCACAGCAGCTGGGAAATGATAGAGAGGAAGAGGAGGGACCAGTGTCTCAGTACTCCTTATAAAGCCACACCCTTAATAGTCTAACTTCCTTCTGTTGGGCTGAAACTCCTAAAGAGTGTATTGCTTCCCATTGCTGCCTTCGACGCATGGTCGTTTCATATGAAACTCTGAGGCAAAGCCACTCACATCATCCATGCTTGGATTTCTGGTTCACAGAAACTGCATGTGATCATAAACAGTTAACATGCTCTAGACTAAGTTCAAGGGAAAAAATGTCATGTTGGGTCGGGAAACTCACACATGCCTCAGTTAGCATGCAAAACAGTGTGAGGATTTCATCGGCTTCTCCTCTGCTCTACAGCTGGGAGTCTTTGAGATTGAATCTACACATATCAGAAGTCATCAGGAGGTGCATAAATCAGAATTAAAACTAAGTACTTCTGAGAATGAAAAAAAAATAAAAAGAAAACCTCATGATAATGAGCTGACAAGAAAAGGCCTTATTGCTCGTGTACTAAACCGCGCATGTTTTCTCATACAGAGTTCCAAGCCACTTGGCCTGGTTGCCAATAGGCCTGCAGTCAGAGAGTACAATATGTTTATCACAAGGCAAATATATGCTTTGAAAATAGCATGAATGTAACCCTAATGTGCAATGTGAGTCTACTGGCATCTGGATGAAGGGATAGGGCTGACCTGATATACAACAAGCATTCATATATGTTCATGAAGTTTCCTGCTCATAAGATAACTTTGGGCTCTATTCTAAAAGTTTAAGGTTTTATGCTAATTTCTTGCATTTTATGTTGGCTTAAAATTTCATGTAAAGAAGAATGCTTTAAGAAAACTCACTATTACGCACAATGTTGAAGACTTGGTCCCAGTTCAGCAGAGTTCACAGGTGGGATGTTTGGGTGGTGACTGGATCCTCAGAGTGTTGACCTTCTGAATGCCTTGATTCCTTCATGGATTCATAACACAGCAGTCTGTTGGTACTGGAAGTGGAAGAGCTTCTGCATGGGGCCCATTTGGAAGAAGTAGGTCATTGTGGGTGTGTCCTTGAAGGGCACTGGGACCTGAGCTCGTTCCTATCATTTTCTTTGCTTCCTGTCTGCCACGGATGGATTGGGTGGTGTTTCTCCACCACATTCTCCTGCCAGGATATATTGTACAATATTGCAAATATTGTACTGCAGGCCTATTGACAACCAGGCCAAGTGGCCATAGACTGAAACCACAAGCCAAAACAACTCTTTTCTCTTTTAAGTCGATTTCCCTCAGGTTCTTTGTCATGAATTAACACATTCTTTCTCATTAACTCTTATTGGTGTCCTTTTCTGGATCCTGCACCCCGAGCTTGTAAGAACACAGTTACTTACAGAGTAGCAGTCTTGCACTCAGTGTGAAAAACGAGAGGGCATAAATTTCGGAGAATACATTAAGTAGAAGTCTGGACTGTGAGTCTCATAAACCTAATAAGAATCAGATTTAGTGAAAAGATGAATTTACTGGATGGTCATTACAGCTTGCTGGAATTCAAGTCAGAGCCAAGTTCAAATGCAGCTGAGGTCTTTTCAAACACAGAGGGAGCCCAGAGCTGGAGAGCAACCAGCTAGTTCTCTGTCTCCCAGGCTGGCCTCTGCAGATCTGGGTGCTAGCCTTGTCTTGTGGCTGGCTGCCTTTCTTCTGGGTGGGAACACGGTTGTTGGCAGTTCCTGTGATTTATGTTTTCACTTGAAGTCATTAGAGATCTTCTCTTTGCTCTCAGATATTGGTTGCCAGCGAACTCTAACTAGGGGAGGGTGACACGTTGTTCAACATGGCTGCTTCTTCAGAAGTTGAGGAGGGAGGATGAAAAAGAGGGTGGATTGGGAAGATAGACCAATTTGTGCCATGCCTTAGGTTCCCAGGCCTGACTTCACAAAGTACCACGAATTGGTAGTTTAAATGTCGGAATGCATTATCTCATGGTTCTTGGAGCTGAATGTTCAAGATCAAGGTGTTGGCAGAATTTCTTCCTGCCGAAGGTTGAGCCTGTTCCCAGCTTCCCTTCTGACTTCTAGTAGCTTGATTACAACTTCTAGCTCTCCTTGGCTAGGAAAAGCACCACCAACCCTACACCTTCATCTTTCCATTCCATTTTTTTCCAGTCTGTGTCTACATTTCACACTTATATAAAGACATCACATTAGCCATTTTAGAGTAAGGACCTACCATAGTATGACCTCATCTTAAATGAACTGATTATACTAGCAGTTACCCTACTCCCAAATAAGGTCACATTCTGAGGTCCAGGAAGCCAGGGGGATGCTCAACATGTAAATTGTGAGGAGGGGGCACTCTATTCATCCTATGCCTTTTGCATAGGGGAAGTACTTTGTGTACAATATAACTGAGCTCAAAGAAAGGAAGCAGAAAGCAGGGACAAGAGTTTCAAAGCTTGAATTATGACTCTCTGCACGCTACACGTTTTCTCTTCCAAGAAAGAAAAGTAAGTCACAAACCTGAATTTAGCAAAATAAGTGGGAATTTTTTTTTAAAGGTAGGATAGGTGAGGAATTATGAGATAGAGTGATATAAACACAGGATGCTGCTGGCTCTGATGGGTGAAGCAGCACAGCCACCTGCGAACACAGTCCTACTTGTTTTCCTTCAGCTCACTTCCCATGCAACCCTCCATTTGAAGGTCTCTTATTTGCCTAAGGCTGGCACCTAGTCGATATGAATGGAAATCAATAGAGCAAAAAGCTTATCTTCCTGTGCTGTCCAGGGAACCTTAGCAAGAAACAGGAGCAGAGAGAGTTTGGTTAGAGTGGGATAGTTCAGAACAGTGTTTGACTTCTGCTGTGACCTTCAAGGGGTGCGGGCTGCTGTTTGCAGTCTGAGAGTGACAATGAGATTATGGCCCTTGTTCTGCCTGGGCCCCTGGGGAATTAAAAATCCACAGGTGCCCTGCTGCCTTTTGGGGAAAAGCAGAAGTATAGCAAGTGACTTCTATAGCCCTAAATGACAAAGGAGACCCCTGGGATCGGATCGCTGGAGCCTGTCAGGTCCTTGCGTCACCCAGCCTCAGGGGACAACAGAGGGTCTCTGAGTGAGCACATAGGATATGTGCTCCCAATGGGATATATTATCCCTATGGTAATAGGGACTTCCCATGGATCCAAATCCCTCATCTGTCATTGACTGATTTCCTTTAGGAGAGACTGATACGGCCTCCAATTGAACTGACTTTGGTACTTTACATACCAAAATTGACATGATAGATATTTCCATCATCTAATTGGAAAATCAGGATAGTAGAATCTCTCTGACCAGAGAATTCAATGACAAAACTGAGTGTGGAAAGACAAAAATATTCTTTTTCTGTTATTGCTTTCATTTAATTTCATTGCTTAGGCTGTGCATGTGCGTTTTATTTGTTTAACAAATCAGAGGGTTGTATTAGTTTCATTCCCCTTCTACAGAGAGGAAGGCTGAGGCCCAGAGAAGTTGAGAAACTTGATCTCAAAACCAAGCTGGAGTGAATCATATACAGGATGCTATTAGAGCTTAACAAAGCTGTCCCCAGACAAAGCGAGCAAGTCTATTTCATATTGAAGCTTATAGTCCACGCATCATAGACACTCTCTCTCTAAGTTCAGACTACTGCTGGAGAAGAAAGTTGGGTTTCATCTTGCATTTCTCCTTTATAAGAGAGTGTTAATGATTAACTTAAACCAAAACAAAAACCAAACCAACCCAAACCAACCCAAACCAAACCAAACCAAGCCAAACCAAATCAATCCAAACCAAACCAATCCAAACCAAACCAAACCAAGCCAAACCAAACCAAACCAAACCAAACCAAACCAACAACCATCTCCAAGGTCAGGGCATACCAGAACAAACAGAAGAACATCCTCCTGGTTGTGTGTTTGTGGGATGGTCCTTTAAGTAGAGACACATCATTGTCTCAGAGAAGAGGGGCCAGATGGACATCTACTTTGTTTAAGAGTGAGAAGGGGAACATCTGGAGCAGGGACTGTCCCTGGCTCTGTTGCCTGTCTGTAGATCCTGTTCCCCTAACTGGGCTGACTTGTCCAGTCTCAGTGGGAGAGCATGTGCCTTTTCCTGCAATAACTTGGTATGCCTGAATTGGTGCCCAGGGGTGTCCTCCCCCTTCTCAGAGGAGAAGAAGGGTGCATAGGGATGGGGGCTGTGTGAAAGGGAGACTAGGAAGAGAGGGAGCTGCAATTGGGATGAATTGCAGTGAATAAATAATAAAGTAAATAAATAAAGTGAGTAAATAAATAATTAATGGAAAAACATAAAATAAAAATATTAAATAAGTTAAAAAAAAAAAAAAGTCAGGGAGGTTCACCATCTTTTGGAGACAATACCTTAGACCCGTGACTTTTCAAAGCCCAGTTTTGTATGAATTTGATAGAAATCTTAATTTAATCCCATATTTTGAGATATTAGATTCTGTGAAGGACCAGCCCACATGTGTTCAAAGAATCACGTCTTCATGCCCTCTGAAAAGTAAAGGCAGTTGCCACATTGTAAAGTCTGAAAACAAAAATGCCCATGTTACAGGTCTCAAAAGCACGGTCTGCCCCTTTGCTGGTAGTTTACGGTAACAGATTCAAATTATGTCATTTACAATGTATTTCCTTACAGAAATTCCATGGCAGGGTGTGGGGGAATTGGCTGTTCAAATGAGATTTACTGAGATAACAGATTCAAGAGTTCTGTTCTTCAGCTACAAGAGGCTCGTGGGCACTGGTTCAAATTTTCCAAGTTCTTTGGTGATCTCAGATGATGTGATAAGGAAAGTCTGAGTCTGGGAGGCAAAGCACAGTGTGGCTGAATCTCTCTCTCTCTCTCTCTCTCTCTCTCTCTCTCTCTCTCACACACACACACACACACACACACACACACACACACACACACACACATCTTGCTTCTGCCTGAACATAGTGCAGTAACTTAGTAACTTTTCTCTTTCAACACAGGCATAGAAGCACAGGGAAACCCGAGGTCTGCAGTTCTCCAGAGGAGGCTCTTTAAAATGCTGACTCGCTGCCATGGAAGGGGCTCAGGACACTGAGCAAAGAGAAAAGGGCGAGTCATACAATACTGTGGGCAGTGTAAAGCCATTTGCCAGGGGAAAAGAGAGCAGACAGATACAAGTATTATTGCTCAATGTGAGGCAACACTATATTATATCACAAAGGACAGCAACCCTGGAAAGACCCAAGAGTAGTACTCAACAATTGCTCCTTTGTAAAGAATAGGCTCGGGATGATTTTTTTTTTTAAATATGTATGGATGCATTTAAGTCATCATGCTTACATTATATATTAAAGATATTAGAGATATTAAAATAAAAAAATACAGTTAAGCAACTACATAGTTTGTCTAGTGGGTAGCGGCCAACTTACCCACACACACAATAACTTGCCCAGCATTCTCAGGGGCAAGTTGATGTCTCGCCTGGGCTGTTACAGCTCAGAGAGCATGGGAACAGCTGTTATTGCCAGCACTGTGCTAACATATTATACACATAGAAAGGGCTATAGGCTATGGTGCAGGCCAGGGTGTGCCAGTAAACATTTAGGTGGACATCATCAGATAAAGATTTTTTTTTTTGGCTTGAGATAATCAATGCTTCAAAGCAAAAAAACTTGATCTTGCTGATCTGAAAAATAAGATTAATTTTTGCTTTACAATCGAATCCATTTTCACTTTAGAAAACAAACTATCTACTCGTGATCTACTCGTGTGAAAAGAGTCTGTTTTCTGGAGACTCTGAAGGACCCCCCCCCTTCAGTGTCATTTCCTTTCTTATGTTCTATCTTCCTATCCTGACTCAGCTGTCCTGTTCCGATAAAGAAAGACTTGTGTGATTTTTCAGAATCAATGTTTATAGATTTCAATATCCAATCCAAAGACAGATACTTCCAACAAAATGTTTCAAAGGATTAAAAATTAGACCCAATGCATTGTTTTTTGTTTTTATGGAGTATATATTTTTGAAAACTTTGACTAAGTGTCAGGGATAGGCTAAAAGTCATTTTTTCTATGAACAAGAATGGAACAAATATATTGTGTGACTTAGGATGTTTTACTTCTGACATGTGATAGGTCCATAATGCCAACCTCCTTTCCAAATTCTAGAAAGCTAGATTCCAGAGATGTGGCCTTATTTCCATATCTCTGTGCTGGTGAAAGCGCTATGCTCATTCTTCATTCTTGTTCATCCTGCTGCATGGTCTTCACTCTTGTTCATCCTGCTACATGGTCTTCCCTCTTGTTCATCCTGCTGCATGGTCTTCCCTCTTGTTCATCCTGCTGCATGGTCTTCCCTCTTGTTCATCCTGCTGCATGGTCTTCCCTCTTGTTCATCCTGCTGCATGGTCTTCCCTCTTGTTTATCCTGCTGCATGGTCTTCCCTCTTGTTCATCCTGCTACATGGTCTCCACTCTTGTTCATCCTGCTGCATGGCTGCCAGAGTTCATTGGGTGGGACTAAGACAAGCAGAATCATGGCCTCCAAAGATGTCCACATCCTGATCCTTAGAACCCCTAAATAAATGCACCACCTCATAAGGAGTTACAGGCGCTGTTACTGATTGCAGGCCAGATTTCGGTAACCTCCTCCTGCCTCAGTATTTTGTAGACAGTGTTCTCTAGCACTTTCTGATTGGTTAAAATAAGAACCTATTGCCTACAGCAATACACAGAGTAGTAAGGTGGAACTTCCAGAGAGGAACAGGAACTCTGGGAAGGAGTCAGGCACCAGAGATTCAGCTAGCTGGATATGGAGGAAAAAGCAGGCTGAGGAGGAAGGAGAGGTAACTGTGAGCTAGTGGGAAACAATGCCTAGCTATAAGGCCAAAGCTTATAAATAAATATAGTCTTTATGTCATTATCTGGGAACTGGGACAGGCATAAAAAATCCCCAATGTTTACAACTTCCAACAATGAGACTATCCTGAAAAGTCCACATGAAACCAAATATCCAAGGATAAATTTTATAAAGACTAGAAAAAGGCAAAGCAATAAGCAATGATTCTGGAAAGCAGAGTGGTTGTTGTGTTTTATAAAAAGATAGAGAAGAGTCAGGGATATGTTTGGTGGAGGTCCAGTATGGTGTGGGGGAAGGGGATGCCTCTGTGTGCTCATGCCGAGCAGCATCCCTTCTCCTCTGAGGGACCAGCCACAGTATAGTAAAGAATAGAGTTTATTCAGGGCATGGGGAGGGGAGTTGAGGGAGTAGAGACAGAGAAAGGCAGAGAGAGAGAGAGAGAGACAGAGAGAGAGAGAGAGACAGAGAGAGAGAGAGAGACAGACAGAGAGAGAGAGAGAAAGAAGAGTAGAGGCCAACTATAAGCACATGGGGGTGGGGCAGGGGAATGGGGAGAGAGGGGCAAGAGGGCAAGAGCAAGACGGGAAGAGAGCATGAGAGTGAGCAGCCCCTTTTATAGTGAGTCAGGCACACCTGACTGTTGCCAGGTAACGGTGGGTTGGAGCCTAGACAAAATGCCATTAGTGCTTTTAGGTTGATGTAGGGACCAGAGTGAGGACAAGAGGCAACTATGGAGTGCTGCTAACTCCATGGGTGTGGTCTCTTAGTCGAAGCTCTTTGTCCTCATCCTGTTTTGTGCCTTTTCCTATAATTTGAAACTTAAGAATGCATTGGCTTACTTTTACATGACCTCCTCTTGTTTGTTTGTTTTTAATAAAAACAAGGTTAGATGCCCAAACCTTAGCCATGCCCCATCAACACTAATGTAAAGATCGGGGCATGAGCGTGTCTGTGTGATTAGGAAGAGATGCTACAAAACAAAAATCTTCCTAAATCACCTGTAAAACTAAATATGGTTGCATCATGGCACCCTGGACCTCGAGCACAGAGTCATATGCAGTGAGAACTCTTTATTGCAGCGACATGTCTGTCTGATAAGGAAATAAACCTATTTGACAGAATAAAAAAATTCCCTCAGACAAAAAATATGTTGGAAAAAAAAAAAAAGGCAGCATTATCCTCAATTCTGAGGTCCCAAGAGAAAAGGGATAGGAGGTTTAAGAGAAAGCCTTTCCTGCACTGAGGAAGATTAAGTAGTCACATTCTTTCTCTGTAACCAGAACATTTACTAAGGCAGTCCCAGCTGCTTCCAACAAATATGTTAGGTGGCTTTGCCAGAAAGAGGCAGGATAGAGTAATAATAAAAGCAGCTCCGATTAAAAAAATATCCTGACAAAGCTGTGTGGATGACAAGAGGGACAGAGACTGACTCCTATAAGATCTATGCATACCCTAAAGAGCTACTCCTGAGCGCCCGGAATTCTCGCTGCCCTGGTAGCCAAGAACAAAAAGACTTTTCCAAAAGTGCTTAAGTGTTTACTTAAACAGGAAAAGGGAAAAAAAAAAAAAAAGGAAGGAATGAAACACGTGACTGAAATTTCTCTAGCAGTTTAAGACAATGCAGGAGGCAGGGGATTAATGATTTTGATCATAGCTCCGTGAAGGCAATTCAACGTGGCTCAAGCTATTGTGTAATGTCCAGGAGGAAGTAATGGGTTTGTGTGACCTGGTTTTCCATGACCTCAGACTCTGGGGCGTAATTAGAGTGGCCAGCAGACTCTGTGTGGTCTTGCTCTCAGTCAATACTGAGGAAGCCTCCCCAGGGCTAACACCTGTGTGCTTCCCTTCAGCCTTGGAGCTCCCGTGCTCACCTGCCCTCTACTTCCCTCCTGAGAAGGTGTTTGCTGTGCTTGAGTCACACAGAGGGTAGACACCCTTCCATAGGGGCAACAATGGCTTTTTTTTTTTCAAGCCAAGAAGTGTGTCTCCTACTTCCGCAGTTGTAAACAATGACCTCTCTCTCCAATGGACCCCAAAGCGTGATGTCTCACTCCGTGTCTCCTTCCCATTTTGAGTGGAGACAGCTCTGACTCTTCTAGCCTTTTCCAATCCCAATCCTAAGTAGAAGCCACCAATCCCCTTCCCACCCCTTACCTCCCCATTTCCCCCTTCCACCTCCCTATCCCCTCCACCCTCCCTACCTCCCCTCCCTACCCCTGCTCCCCACTGGGCCCTCCACAGTGGCTGCCTGAGGTTCCCAAATGAGTTACATTCTTACTTTCCTATTTTACTTCCCTCGATTCTGACCCAACCCTTTAGATGGCTAGAGAAGAAAAGTTTCTCTCTGACTTGGGTCTGTTACCGTGAACCAAACTTGTATATGTCAGATTGTTTTTCCTTAATTTTCCCTAAAAATGGCTCTTCCCAGAAAGCCCAGATGTGTGAATCCTGGGAAACTCGCCTTAAACCAAAGCAGATGCGACTCTTGTCAGCGTGGCCCTGATATTAGTCCCCTCAATGTTCATGTCTCTGATCTTATCTTAAACCGGTCTGTTCTAGAAAGTACACACCGTCCCACAATCTTTGCATTATCCCAGGCCGGCAGCGCTGCTTAAACCAGTAGTTCTCAACCTGCCTAATGCTGTGACCCTTTAATATGGTCCCTCATCTTGTGGTGACTCCCCAGTCATAAAACTATTTTCGATGCGACCTCATAACTGTAACTTTGCTATTGTTATAAATTGTAATGTAAACATCTGTGTTTTCCAATGGTCTTAGGCAGCCCTTGTGAAAGGGTTGTTGGGGTCAAGACCCAGAGGTTGAGAACCACTGATTTAAACAAAAAAACACCACAGCTGCTTAATGCATGTTTTATTCTAGGAACTTTGAGGTATGACTTTGAGACCCACAATTACTCTGCAAGGGAGGTCTGCCCACATTTTAGATACAAGGAATCATAAAGCTGGCTTTCTTGTTTTCTTTTCAGAAACCTCTCTTGCTGGTTTAAAGGAATTTCCTATTAAGATCCAGTACAGAAAGCACAGTGTCCTTGAAATCAAAAGAATCCTGGGATCTTTTTCTGGAGTTCTGGGGCAAAGAGACCCTGGATTATGAGGAAGGCAACCTATTATTTCAGCTGATTGTGGCCATTTGGGGATTATGAAGAGAAACCAGTATGCTTTTATTTATTTATTTATTTATTTATTTATTTTATTCTGACCAAAACATTTAATTAACAAAAAATAATTACAATAGCAGAGAAAATAACAACAACAATAAAAAGAAATTAGTGGGAATCAAGGTAAAAAAAAATGCAGAGGCCTTAGCTCCTAAGAGACCCACACCCCTGCTGAGCTGGGCTTAGCCCCAGCCCCTTCTGAGTTTTCCTTGGCTGCTGGCTTCTCCCATAAGATGAATGTTGTGCTTTTCCCAGAATTCATTGAGTACTTTCCCCTTTGCCTGAAGCTGCAGTAACAGTGTCTCAATGATCTTCTGTATCTGCTCCCTGTTGATTGACTGACTGATTGATTTAGTGCTGACAGAAGTTAATCTGTTTTCTAAGTAAAGGATTGTGTGTGGTCTAAATAGCTGTTTAGTTTGGGGGAAGGAGTCTGTTAAGTGGAAATTTCTGGTTGTGTCATGTGATGCAGTCTCAGATAAGGTTTTGCTGAGGCAGGACCCATTAGAGCACATGTGATATTTACAGAGAGTATAAATAGGGCTTGATGGTCAGTGATGGGGTGCTTGCATAGCTACCTATGCCACTCTTCATTGGTCTCCAGTCTTTGCTGCTCTTCATTGAGAGAGACACAGTAGAGAGCTCCTGGTGTCCCAGCTGATCCTGGCTGATCTTGCTGACTCATGCCAGTTTAGCGGAAGTCTGGGGGTTTCAGCTGGATTGTGCAGCTGTTGCTGGTTTGTGTTTGATGGCACACTTTTGAACTGTAAAGTTGGTATCTTGACGTTACTGAATTGGACTGCTGGTATCCTGACAAATGAAGATTGGAATAGCCCTAAAGAACTACTTCTAAACAGGTTCACATCCCCTTGTCCTATTTACCATCTCTTCTCCCCTACCTTTGGATGGTGGGCTAGAAGGGGGGTTGCAGCATTTGAGAACCCTAATTAAAGCAGATTTGGAAAAATCTAAGCCTATAGTCTGTTGTATAGGAGGATAACAGATATAAGCACAATGTTTCAGGAAACTGAGATCTATCCAGGTCCAAAGAGCAGCTTGCATCTGAGCATGAGCAGGTCTATAGATCAGTGCATGTGTTCAACACTGTAGATGTGCATGAGGTCTGCTTGATCTCTGAAGTACCCTGAACTAATGCTGTACCTTTTCTTTGACAACTTCAACAGAAGCCTCTTAAATATACATTCTCCAATATTTTAAGTTTTTGATCATCCCCCTAGATTGTAAACTTCTTGATTCCTGAGAGCAAATAGATAAATGAATGAAAAGGAAATAAGAAAAGAGCCCAATGTCTTAGTATGTTGGCTGTGTGTTCAATTTAATTAACTATTTACTAGCTATTTATTTCTTCTTGACTTATGGACATGAACAGTGAAAGAGCTGTGCTTCCAGAGGAATCTTCAATACCAATAAACTTGGCCAGGAGTGGTATCTATCTGGTTTCATGGCTCCTTGCCATGAAGCTAAGCAGCAGAGCTAACCAGAACCTACTAAGCTCACACAGCAAGTAATAATTTGAAAAGATTCCTAGAGGTAACTCAACATTTCTTATAACTCGGCTAAGAAGATAAAAAGCAGCTTTGATTCTCCCATTTGCAAATCAGCATCTTGACAATAAAACCCTTGTTTAAAGGATTGTTGTCTACGGGAGCCTTGTGCAGCATGTGACCCTGGACTTCAAGTTCAAAGGGTGCTTAAAGGCCCCCGCAGCTTCTTATGATGGGAGATTGGGTGCTGGATGAAAGGATTGTGTCTTTAAACCAGAGCAGATAGAGAACAAGTTTATTTAGTGTACTCTAAAGAGAGCAGTGAGCATGGCAGTAAAAGAAAGGTGCCTCTGTATGGGATGAGCTTGAGGGTGGAGTCTCACTGTATACACTGGTTCAGCATGTAATTCCCACTATGCAAATGAGGGTTTTTTTTTTTTGTTCTTGCTATCATGTGATTCTGCTGTTTCTGTTTGTTTTGCTCTTTTTTTTTTTTTTTTTTGGTTTTTCGAGACAGGGTTTCTCTGTGTAGCTCTGGCTGTCCTGGAATTCACTCTGTAGACCAGGCTGGCCTCGAACTCATAAATCTGCCTGTCTCCACCTCCCAAATGCTGGGATTAAAGGCGTGCGCCACCACTGCCCGGCTTGATTTTGCTGTTTCAGTATTTGGTGAAATGGAGCTTGAGACCAGGCTTGCTGTTCCCTTCCTGGCCTCTTCCTTCCACATTTCCACATCCATAAAGAGATCACAAGGATGAGACAATGCAAGTAGTTTGACCTTTCATTCTTTACAATAAGACTATGGTGGACAGTGGACCTCAGGTGGTCAACCTGTTTTTGTTGACTACTTGTATATTTGCAGCCATCCAAGGCACTGTTCTCCCTCCAGAGTCCCAAAAGATTGGGGGGGGGGG
>JADRCD010204804.1:64813-75299 GCA_019843815.1 Montemys delectorum | reverse complement strand
GAGAGAGAGAGAGAGAGAGAGAGAGAGAGAGAGAGAGAGAGAGAGAGAGAGAAAGATGTAGAGATAAAAAGAAAATACACAAGACGTAAGAGTCAGAGGTAGAGAGTAGTAAAGGGGACATTACATCACATCTAGGGATGGTATTTATGCAAAGTATTGTTTCCCCATATCCTGAAGAAAAGAACTGTAAGAGACAGTGCATTTTGTGCAAAGAGGACAACAGTTGCCAAGCTGCTGAGGCAGGAGAGTGTAGCCATGGTGGGTTCCAATAATCTGCTATGGAACAACTGGCATGAGGAGAAATCTAGAAAGTAAGAATAGGAATTATATAACAAACTTAATTCTGCACTAGGGAATCTGTGCTAGTTAAAGAAATTCTATAATTTTAAATCATCCAGATTATTTTAACCTCCCAACTTCAATCCACATGTTTAGGAAAAATGTTTTGAAAATGAACTCAATACAAATTCCCCAAGAGAGGACAGAGGGGAAGTGACTGGGAGCTGCTCTGCTGTAGGCTCATGGCGTGCATTGCTTGCTGCCCTGGCCTTACAGCCTGCTCTGTGCTCCTCGATTTCTATCTGGGATCTTGCTCTCTTATCGTGGTTTACACACACCAGTGGTGATCATTAAATATGTATTTTGTCAGCTCCTGTATGAACATGGTCTTAAATTTTTGCATATGAGTCCAAAAGCACATTTCCTGCACACACACACACACAAACTCATACACAGAAACACACACAGACAGGCACACACACACTTACACACAGACACAGATGCATAGACACGCTTTTATTAAACCAAATCTCTGTACCATCTATGCAAAAGTGCCCTTCTGCTAGGCTGTAACCAAACCCCCACTGGCCTATAGATGGATGCTCTGTCAGGTGCCTTTAGAGGCAGCTCTTGATGACTTTGTTGAAAAATCAAAAAGGATTACTTAAAGATTCTTTTCTAAACTTTTATTGCTCTCTCTAAAAAAGGATGGATGGGAAATTTTGGGATATTTTTATGTATGTATGTATGTATGTATGTATGTATGTATGTATGCATGTGTGTGCGTTCATTCATTGAAATAAGGTTTTGCTGTGCTTTCCAAACTGGGTGGTAAAGCCTCCATTCAAGTGGTCCTCTTCCCTCAGAATCCTGGGTAGCTGAGACATCTGGTACGTTGGAACTGTGCTGCTATAGTATCTGGGATTCATTTTTGTTTTGTCAAGAATTGGCCTAACTGCTACCATACTTTGAGAGGTTTCACATGTCCACACCTGTGCTGTCCTTTGTCAGCAGTAGGTGGCGCCACTGAATTATCTCTGCTAGTCAACAGAAACTCCAGGTGTTTGTCAGAAAAGTTTTACATACTTGGGATTAGAAGGAATCTTGAAGTCAGGAAAAGAGGCAATCCCGGTGCGATTATTTTGTTCTATTATGCCAACTTCAGATCCTTCAGGGTCCTGTGTGGAAACAAATTAAAACAACAAGAAAATCCACCCCTGCCCTTGTTCATTATTTGTTGTTATCAAAGAATATCTGGTGCCAGGTAAGCTTTAAAGAATAGAGATTTATTTTGTTCTACAATTCTGGAAGCTAGAGTAGAAACAAGCCCACACTGGCCAGGAGAGCCAAGTGGTTTCAACTCTGGCTGAGAAGACAGAAGGGCATTTATAAAGAGTCAGTAGTGCTCTCCCATGAGAGCAGCCCTCCTCAGTCTGTACATCTGTGAGGAGAGTGCCACGAGACTACATAAATACTTACTAGGAAAGTTAAGACTGTTTCTCTGGTGACCGGCTCCAAGTGATCATCCACTGAGTAGACACTGACCTTTACTGCAAGAATAAGTGACATCATCAAAAACCTTGCTAAGCAAGCTAATCTAATTTTTAGTTTGATTAAATCTAATTAGATTAAATCTAGTTAGTTAAACAACTAATCTAATTTTTGAAACAAATACTGCCACGCACACTCGTCTACACCAGTCACGCAGTATCCGGCTTAAAAACCTGATCAAGGGCAAGAGGCAATAAGGACCCAAAAGGGAACCTGTGCCTCCTGGCTATTCAAGGTAGCCGCTGGCATCTCCTAACTCAGACGTGTTCCAGATCAGTCTTTCCAATCATCAACACGCCCTCATATTTAGGCATAAAGGTACCCCAAGAAATGATTCGTTAATGGCTAAGATTGGGCATTGTTTCCTGGCCAGCACGATGTTGCCAATATATCCTAATTTAATTCCAAGCTATCCTTACCTTGGAATTTCTCTCAAGGAATCTGCCTGTCAGACAGGTTCTGCCCTTAGAGTTAGCAACTAAGGTCAAGCACATACCTTAGGGCAGCCCTATAATAGTCAGAACTGTTTTACATACTAGAAACTCAAGGACATTACCTAGAACTGTTAGGTCAGAACTTCCAGGTGCTTCCCTCCAGAGAGACCCAGAGAATTAACAGGAAATGCCAGATCAGACTATCCTAGTCTTACCTCCAGCAGAATCAGGGAATTAGCATAGGAATACCAAAATAGCCCCAGCAGGGAGGGCTCAACTGCTCTTCCTCCTACTTCACACCTGGCTACCTAGCTACTGACCTTGTGTATCGGTCACTTGCCTGCATGACTTCAGTCCTGCACTCTGATCCTTTTGACCCCCCCCCCCCCCCCCCCCCCCCGCCCATCTACGTGACTCTTGTCATTCCCCCTGTTTCCTGTATACCATATAAGCCTGCTTTTCACTTTGTGCTCTCTCTTGGATTCTCTCTTGGACTCTCTTGGACTTCTTGGACTTCTTGGACGGAGACTCGCACTAGAACTTAGGCTGCAGTCCCTCGGGCCCAGAGTGCTTGGGCCCGGGGGGGGTGGGGGGTAATGCAGAGCCTATCCAGAGGAGATGGCAGTTACTTTAAGACCCAGTGTGTTTCAGGTAGCCTCAAATGTACCTTAATTACTAAGCTGCCAGATTTATCATTTCTCTTTTGCAATGACTGTAAAAGTCTGATGCCATTTTTAAGTAATACATTCAGATCCTGTACTTCATGTGTCCTCTCTGCCATCATTTCTTCGCCTACGACTTGTCGACCTGACTAGGACTCCATTTCTCCCTCGGGTTGAGGGAGGCCCAGATCGGCCGGTCTGCGGCAAAATACCTTCAGGGTGAAAATGATCTAAAATACACTGGGTGGCATTCTTGAGGATGAATAAAATAATATATATTTTTAAACATCTTTAATGAAATAAGTCTCATTAAAAGCTATATAATCTATAGATTAAAATATATTTAAAAGAAAATGGTTGGTAAACATATTACATTATTAGGAATTCTTTCATTTTAAAGCAAATCCTTATGAGTTACTTCTACTGAACAAGATAGTTTACCTTATGAAAATACTTATGTAAAAGTTGCTGAGAACATGTGTATAGTAGAAAATTACTTATATCTGTAATTAGGCTACCACTAAGCAGAAATTTCATAATATCAAAAGAGAGAGAGATCTGCTGTGAGTTCTATAAAAGCATCCAATATGCCTTCCCTTGGGGCTGAAGAGCTTACTGGGACCCTGGGAGTTTGGTTCCGACAGCACACACACCCTCCCAATTACAAAAACTAGCAAGGCTCCAAATCAGCTCCTCCTGCCAAGCCCTGCGATCTCGTGACTGAGTTATATTTGTGCACCAGGTCCTGTGATTGTTCTTCCCTCTTAAAATAGTAGCAACATCTCAGAACTGCTGCTTCCCTTGACCATGCTAAACAAGCATTCTGTCACAGAAACACATCACTAAACCTTTGTTTGCTTGCTAAGTAGCCCAGGTTAGCCTGTGATTCACAATCCTCCTACAATCCTATTCTGGGATTATAACCAGACCCCACCATACCCTACCAGGCCTTCTACTTTTTAAATTTAGTATGTGTATCAAAGCTTATTTTTTAAATTTGCTTTCTTATTTTTATATTTTAAAGATAGGTTCACAGAAAAAAACATTAGTGAAGCATTGCATTTTTTTTATCTCTGACACTGTAGTTTTTAATCTCTACAAGTTTGAATTTGAGTCCTTAATGTATCTTTTTTGTTTTTGTTTATTGTGCTCAATACTTCCTTAACTTAACATTTTTATTTTTTTGAGAATTACAAGCATGAGTACTATAAGTGCATCATTTCTATCCCTTCCTATTACACACACACACACACACACACACACACACACACATATACACACACACATACACACACATATACACACACACATACACACACATATACACACACACACACATATACACACACATACACACACATACACACACATACACACACACATACACACACACATACACACACATACACACACACACACACACACACACACACACACACACTACTATGTCCCTCCTATGCACATGTGTTTACGGATGACAACTCAGGATTGGATCAGCTGTTGGGGGCTCATCCTTGGATAGAGCTGACTCTTCTGATCTTATCAGCTATTGACTGACTGCCTATAGTTCTTCATCTAGGATTGAGGCCTTTTAAATTTTCCCTCATCTATGTGGGTATATCAACTCAACTGCTTAGAGACTGTGACCATGGGATGCACAGTCCCAAATGGTACATCTAAAACACAATCCTGTACCTACGATTCAAGGCACATTGTGGACCAGAAGGCAGAATGCCTCTGAAATCTCAGTAGTGTGGTTGCCTAAAATGCAAAACCACATAGTGGAGCTTCTAACTCAGCTCTGGGGACACATGGACACAATTTCATTCTTCAAGGGTTTTCAAACCACTTCATGACCAAGTCTTCATCCATACACTAAAATAGAAATAGTACCATAAACCAGAGCCATTCCACTCTTTGCCACGCGACTGTGTAGTCTCTACAAAGAAGTCCCATTAAAACTTATTTTACCAAGGTAACAAGGTAAAATTTATGATCCTGTTCTTTCCATCCTTCCATGTCCTCCACCTCAAATTCCTCCTCCTGACTGGGAACAAACCCACATTCCCTGTCCAGTAATTAAGAACTGTTAGCAGCATGTGGCATAAGCTAAGATCACAGGTCCTGAAGTTCCAAACTGTGGTGTTCTCTCATTGCTGGCTTCCTCTGTTCAGGGTTAGCTCGGCCTTTACATTTTAGCTAATTAGTAAAACAGGAACATTGCCTCAACATGGGTACTCACAGATACAAAGAACACATGTTTACATTATCAGTATTATTTGAATGACTTCTGTGTGCCAGACAGCAGAATCAGAGTAGTGAAAGCAGTCAGGTATGGATGTCTTCTAACTTTTGTAGGAGAGGGGAAATGCAATTGCGTGAATTTCCAGGTGCATGGGAGCTACAGAGGACACTCGAGGCTTCTGAGAGAACGAGAGCAGGCTGAGCAAGCCATGCGTCAGCGATGGGGCTCTGGCCTGGGATGCAGGAGGCCCTGCCTGGGTGACAGGCAGTGTGTGAAAATGTGAGTGGAGGTTGGGTGGGAGGTGGCAGGGCAAGCTATAACTACAGGGTCCTGCAGGGATCCGTCTATAAGATGGCATCCACAGGAAGTAACTGAGGCAAAGGACGGGTTAAGAGTGTTCTATGCAGGGATGAGAAAATGGCAGGAAAAGCAATTGAGCTGAGGTCAGTTTGACTTGAGTCCACAGTGGTAGGGGGTGTATAGTAGATAAGGAAGCTGAGGAAGAGGTCAGGACACGGGCTATATAGAACTGAAGGACTCTCAAGAATATCCTAAGGTCCTTTATCCTAGGAGGCCATGAAGACTTAAGTCTTTTTTAAAAAGTAATTTATTTATTTTTATTTTATGTACATCAGTGTTTTGCCTACATGCATGTCTATGAGAAGGTGTCAGATCCCCTAATACTGGAGTTACAGACAGTTGTGAGCTGCCATGTGGATGGTGGGAATTGAACCCTGGTCCTTTGGAAGAATATGCCATGCTCTTAACCACTAAGCCATCTCTCCAGCCCCAAGACTTGTCTTTATTCAAAGATACTTAAGCTGGCACTCTTCACATATCTTCACATTACCTCAATAGGATAAAGGACATTAGAATATTCTTATGGGCAGAGGTTACTGTCTCAGAGACTACATCTTGCTGGGGTCAGAGCAGTGGTCCTGGCAAGGACACGCTGGCTAAGCTGGTGGCAACATCCTCACCCTGTCTAGGTCTCTGTTTGCCTAGCCAGGGTGACTGGTGCTCTTGCTGAGTGGCGTGGTGGCTGTCAGACAACCCCAGTCTACCTCACTACTGACAGCAGCAGTAGCCACCAAAATTAGGAGATATCTACTATGCACAAGATTAAAAAAACAGAACAAAGCAAATCTGGGTGGTCCTGCCTGCCATTGTTAGTCCTTCCTCCAGAGTACCATCAATGAAACACCCCAGCTTCCTCCCGTCACATGCGGGTCTTGCATAAATCCATCTCTAACTTTGGATTAGAAGCTAGTGATGACACATGTCCGGGGAAAAAACCAGAATATTTTATAAACAATGTTGATATTTTTCCTCAGTTACGGAGTTCATGGCTTCTGCCAGTTCCCTCTAACAGTTAACACTGAAAATGTGAAACCATGCTTGACAGACCCTTTCTTAGGTGGGAAACAGAGAAAACTAGGATCAAACATTCCTATGTGCACTCCAATCCCTGTGAAACACCTAACCCTCTTCTTTCGGATATCCTTGTTTCTAACATGACTGGCTTCTGAATCCAAGAATTTTTTTGTTTTTGTTTTTCAAGACAGGGTTTCTCTGTGTAGCCCTGGCTGTCCTGGAACTCACTCTGTAGACCAGGCTGGCCTTGAACTCAGAAATCCACCTGCCTCTGCCTCCCAAATGCTAGGATTAAAGGCGTGCGCCATCACTGCCCGGCAAGAAATTTTTTTTAATTTATTGTTTTATGTATGTGAGTACACTGTAGTTATCTTCAGATACATCAGAAGAGGGCGTCAGATCTCATTACAGATGGTTGTGAGCCACCATATGGTTGCTGGGATTTGAACTCAGGACCTTTGGAAGAGCACTCAGTGCTCTTAACCTCTGGAGTCATCTCTCCAGCCCTCAAAAATGTTTTATAGGCAAGATTTTTAAGGTAAATAATTTCCCATTGCCAAAATTGTATTTTTAATTATGTCTTTCATATTTTTTGATGAACAGTTTCCTTAACAGGGGAGATAAAATGATCATTGACTGTGGGATTTGTTTAGCAATTCCTCTATAAATTAAAAATTAAAATGTTATTTGAGAGTATAAACATCATTAGGATTTGAGTTTCTCTTAAGTAGAAATTGTCTCCACTCAATTCCAGATATTAAAAGTTCCACATATTTGTGTCAATCTTTCTCCCCTGAGAGAAGCATCATATACCCTACCAGGCTGTTGTGGAGTGTACACGGGCTTGTCAGTGCGAACGAAGAGAGAGCCGTTGTCATAGATGATTGGCATTATTTCTAATTTTGAAAAATGCTTTGACATAACTTCTAAATACACATTTGAAAACGAGTTTTGTCCTTCAGACAACTGTTTGGCCTGAATCTGCAAGACAAGAACAAAATCCATAAATGGGAACGTGTAACTATAAAGTTGTAAAGTATGTTGACCTAAATTATCCTAGTCGTCATCGTCGTCATCTCATTAAGACCAAGCCTGAGCGTGAGTATTGCACCATTTTTTTTTAAAAAAAGAGGTTCACTTGGCTAGAGAGATGGCTGAGCAGTTAGAAGCACTAGTTGACCTTTCAGAAAACAAAGGTTCAGTTCCCAGCACACACATGGTGACAGAAACCACCTCTGACTCCAGTTTCAAGAGATCCTATGCCCTCTTCTGGCCTATGTGGGTACTGCACACAATGATCCCAAGAATACATGCAGGCAAAATACCGGTACACTTGAAATTAAAAAATAATAATGAGCCAGGTGTACTGGTGCACACTTTGACCCAAGTACTCAGGAGGCAGAGACAGGTGGATCTCTGTGGATCTCTGGTCTACAGAGTGAGTTCCAGGGCAACTAGGGCTACATATTGGCTTCTGGATGAATCGTTTTCTCCATTCCCCTGTGTAATATCCAGGCCGATAGCTTGAACACTTGACATTACTTCACATGCTTCTGCAATCACAGTACAGGTATGTGTGTTCCAGTCTGTGTATGTGATTACATCATCACCTTTATATTCAGTGATATTGGGATTGAAGATAATGACATAGATAATCAAAGGAAAGAAAGGTATTTCTATGATAATTTAGGGTTTGGAAACACGGGGTAAAGTTAAGTAGTGAAATCAAGTGCTATGATATTCTTACAAAAATTTGAAAACAGTAAAACTCTATAGATTTTTTTCTGCTCTGGGATGTAATATAACTTCTATCATGGCTGCTGGTTTGGTTTTTTTGGGGGGACTCCTAACAGTCAGAGTGTGGCTGTCTCTGACTCTTTTGTCTGCTCTTGGAACCCCTTTCTTCCTACTGGGTTGCCTCTCCCAGCCTTGATATCCGAGGGCTTGTACTTAGTCTTATCGTAACTTGTTATACCATGTCCGGTGGATACTCCTAGGAAGCCCACTCTTTTCTGAAGGGAAACGAAGGAGGGGTGAATCTGGAGGAGAGAGAGGTGGGAAAGAACAGGAGGAATGGAGGAGGGGGAATGGCAGACATGTCCTGTGGCTGTGCTGTCAACACGGCTACTCTAACACTCACAGCATGGCTAGTGTCAGCGAGGAATTGAAGTATTACATCAACAGCATTTAATTGATTTTAATCTAAAGGCAAATGGTGGCTGGTGGCTGCCACGTTTCATAATACAGTAGCCAGTAATAGTCAGAGGAAGTGAACTTTAAATTTTTATAAGCTTAGTAATTAAAGAAGTTTTTTTACATTTATTCTCAAGAGCATTAATGGAACAATTTCTATGCCTGGTTAGAATTTATTTCAAGCAATGTTTCTTAACTATAAGTCATAGTATATATTATACACATGCAGATATAAACATATATCACTTTCAGACATTAATGGATATGGGCAATTCACGGCATTGATGTTTTGTTATTTACAATGAAGTGAAAAAATCATTTTTAATTTTAAATATATGTAAATATGTCATATGTAATTAAATTAAGCAGAAATCTACTCCTATGATTTTTGATAGTTAAAAACTAAAATAAGAACTAGAGGGATTGCTTAGTGGTTAGGAGTACTTCTTGCTTTGGATCTGGGATTTTCTTTCCCTGCCTCTTCATCAGGCAGCCTGCAATCACCTGTAACTACAGTTTCCAGGGAATCTGACTGGCCTTTCTAGCATCTGAGGACCAGCATGTACATGGTGCACATAAACTCATGCAGGAACACATGCAAACATACAAATCAAAAAAATTTAACTTAAAGATTTTAAAAATCAAAGTAAAACCATAAAAACTTAAAAAAATGTTAGAGAACTCGTACAACTCTAGCTTTAGGGCCTTTATAACATTCTCATTTTTGCTATCCTTATGACTTTTTCACTGTGGAGAAAGATCAGTTTGTTTCCATGGAGTGACATAGCCTCTTCTAAAACTGACTCTCTCATTTTTGTGGTTTTCTGTTTGATAAGATGGGTTGCAAGTACTTTCTCAAACAAATGTATTATGGTGACTCTTCATGGCTCTGAGATTTGAACCCAGGGCCTCAGGCAAGCCAGGCAAGCTCTCAACCACTGAACCATATCCCCTGCCTTGAAATGTTGTAATAGAAGAAAAAGTCATTTTCTTAAGCTTGCTATTTCTCTCGCTGATTGTCAATGAGAGCTGTTCCCTGCAGTAACAATTATTTCACTGGGGGGCTGCAGCTGTAGCTCAGCGCTAGAGTTCTGGTCTAACACGACACCCTGGTCCCATGCACAGTGCCCCATTATCACTGGAAAGAGGAAGAAAGTCATGTATTGTTTAAAGAAAAAAGAAAACAATAATTTTATTAGTTTGGGACACTATGCATATAAGCATAGACTACTGAAGCTTGGACAAATGTTAAAAGTATGCATGCTTATGTTTCTCTACTGTTTTAGTGATAATTTCATAGACAAAATTATTTTTAACTCATCTCCAAAAGTTTTGACATTGATACAATCTTATTTTCTAATAAAAATCATTAACATTTGGATGTGTTGCTTGAAAAGCAAACAAAATTCTGTTTAGAGTATTGTTTAACTCAGGGCCTGCAGAGATGGCTCAGTGGCTAAGAGCACTTGCTGCTTTTGCACCTGGGGTTCTGTTCAAAGCACCTACATAAGGAAGCTCACAATCTCCAGTTCCAGGGGATTTGACATTTTCTGGCCTTCTTGGGCACCTGAACACACATGGTGCACATAAGCTCATGGAGGCACATCCACATAGATGGATAGATAGATAGATGGATAGATAGATAGATGGATGGATAGATAGATAGATGGATAGGTAGATAGATAGATAGATGGATAGGTAGATAGATAGATAGATAGATAGATAGATAGATAGATAGATAGATAGAT